>JAQQSW010019078.1:0-11120 GCA_028646575.1 Pseudocheirus occidentalis | reverse complement strand
CCTTTAGGGAAACCAGCTGATTCTTCTTTTGTTCCTTGTTCTAAATATTGTGTCTTTCTGAAATAAGATATAATATAGAGACTTTCCTTGTTCTGAAGATTGTATATAATATTGTGAACTGTTGAAACTGTGAACATTGTACTGAATAAAGATTTGTAATGGAATAAACAGAGTGTTCACTAATACTATGTAATCCGAATCTTAAAAGCTCTTCACAATAGCATTCTCTCAGGAATCTACTGCTGATTGGATTTACAGTTCCACACTGACCTTTTACTTTGTCTTTAGTGTTTATTAATTGAGAAGTCTGGAAGCCACCACAGCTGCTGATGATTTAGTCTCCTGAAGTCTGGCCAGTCACTGCTGGTTGGGGATGTCCTGAGGCTAAAACTAGGGCTCATATAGCTCTGGGCTCAGCTCCCAGCCTGCTGCAATGGACACTTCCTGTAGGCCTGCCAGGGTCCCTTTAGTAGGAGATTTGTTTTTCTGTCACTTTGTGGGTTCTGTAGCTCTAAAATTTGTTTAGAGTCATATTTTAAAGGTATTTGAGGTGGTTGTGGGGGGAACACACGGGGTTTTCCTGTTTTTATGCTGCCATCTTTGCTCTGCTCCATTGAGTTAATCTATTTTTAAGGTGTTATTTTCTTCAGTATTTTTTGGGTCTCCTTTAGGAAGCTCTTGACTATTTTTTTTCATGATTTTCTTGCTTCCTTTCCATTTCTCTTCCCATTTTTTCCTCTACTTGTCTTACTTGATTTTCAGAATCGTTCTGCTTGCAGACCACAGAGTTCCTCTATGGCCTGCAAGCAGTTCATATTTTTTTCTTGGAAACTCTTGATGTTGGAGTTTTGACTTGGTTGTCTTCTTCTGGTTCTATGTTTTGAATTTCTTTGTCACCAAAGAATGATTCTATAGTCTGATTTCTCTTCCTCTCTTTGCTCATTTTCCCTGGCATTTACCTGACCTCTCAGCTCTTTGCCAGAGTAGAAGTCTGCTTCCAGAGTCAGGAGTTCTGTTTCCTAAATTTCTGGGATTTTGTTCAGCTGTTGTCCAAGCTTCTTCTAGGCACCTGCCTCAGAACTGTGAGGAGTATGCCTTCACTACGAGCTCTGCTACCCTAGGTCTCCTCACCCCAGGACTGCTACCCAAGACTGCAACCCACATCCAGGTAGGGCAAAGCAAAAGAATCCTGCCTCAGCATAAGGAGACTCCTCCAACTACCATCTGATCAGATGCTTGGTCCCCCTACCATGTGTGGGTCTGGAGCTCAGGAATCAGCCACTGTTGCTATGGCTGCTACCAATTCTGCTGCTGTTGTCACAGACACCACCACCTCTGCCATCCTGGAGGGTAGGGATCCACCTGTGTTCTTCTCTCACCCAGATAGAACAGAGTTTCCCCACTGACCTTTTATTTTCTCTTTGGCATTTATAGGTTGAGAAGTCTGGAAACTGTCACAGATGCCAGTGATTGAGTCCCCTGAGGTCTGCTATGGCCAGTCTGTACGACTGGTCTGTAATTGACTGGTCCACACAAGACTGCACTGTGTTCCCAATCTGGTGTGATAGACCCTTCCTGTTGGTCTTCCAGGCTGCCTTCTGTGAGAGATTTGTTTTACTCTGTCATTTTGGGGGTTCTAAATCTCTAAATTTGTTGAGAATCATTTTTACAGGTGTTGGAGGTAATTTTGGGACAAGGTCAAGTAAGTTCCTGCTTTTACTTCAGCATGTTGGCTCTGTTCCCTCCAAGAGGTTATTTTCTTGAATATTTTTTTTACCAAGTTTTTAACTATCTTTTGATAATTGTCTTTCACCAAGATGTTAATTCTCTCATGATAATTTCATTGTTTCACTCTTCTTTTCCAAGTTTTTTATCCCTCTTATATCCTTTTTATTTTTAAACTCTTCCAGTAATATTTATTGGGCTTGTGTCTAAATAGCATTTTTTTGTAATTTGAGGCTATGTTTGGAGCTGTTTTCTTGTTATTTTGTTATGCAGTTTCCATCTCATTCTCTTCTGCCACTGTTGTAACATTTATGGTGAAGTTCTTTGTTTGCTCATTTTTCCATATTTCTTGACTTTGAATTTTGTTACAATTGTGCTCTGCTCCACTGGGGTTGGAGAAGCATTATCTGTAACCTTCGGGGTTTTTCTTGCAGTTGTTTTCAGAGCTAGTTCTGGATGTCTGTAAGTTTTCAGTGCTTCTAAGGTGGTGTGATATGAGGAGAGATGTGGTCAGTGCTCTCCTGATCTGTTCTCTAATCTTCAACCAAGAAAGATACCTCATCTCTTGCAGCCACAAGTGCTGACTCACCATAGGGGCCCTGGAATTGTGACCATGTCCTCTGCTTGCCTGCCGGCAAAAGCACTAGAAATCCTCTCTGCCCTAGAACTGTGAATCAAGACTCTACATGGATAATTCAATTGTCAAATAGCACTAGATCCTATACCCAGTGCCAGCAAAGGGTCCCCTATAATAGCTTTCTGAACAGTTGTTATATTGCTTTACTATCTTTGGACTCAGAGACTCTTAACCTGTGGCTGCAGCTGCTGAGTCCATCTCTAGGGCTCAGTGCTAGTGCTGCAACCCTTCATGGTCCAGGCCTGCTCCCACCCCAGTACAACAGATCTCTCCTGTTGATTTGCAAATTGTGTTATGCTAGAAACATATCTCACCTGACTTTTGGTTGACTCTACCACTTCAATATTTACGTTGAGGTGTTATTTTCAAGTCATTTCAAGGAGAGTGTTGAGAGAGTTCAGTTGGGTTGCTGTCTTTACTACATCATCATTGCAAAATAACTTTTCTCACAATTATGTGAGCAAAGTCATGACTAGGATTTCTTGTGCATTCTAGCACAAGTCCTTAAGGCCCACTCTGTTGTGAGATGGTGGTAGCAGGTAATCTATGAAGAGACAGCAATAGCTGGTTATAGACATGAGGTGGTAATGATAAGCATAAGGCTACTTCTAGGAAGTCAATGGGATTAAAGCTCAGCACAGCATTTCCAGGATTTCCTATATTAACTAATAATTTGTGCTAACTAACTGGTCACACATATGATTAGTTACATTAATGACCCTGGAGATAACAGGCTTAGGGAAGACAGATCCTTTTCTCTACTCATTTCACTCATCCCTGCCCACTTTTCACTAACTGTAGTATTCATCTTTGCCCTGTTGGCAATCAAGTCTCTGATCTGTATGTTTAGAGGCACAAAACTAGCTACTTTCAGTACTTTAACCCCTAAGCTTCAGCTTAGGGCTAAGGTGTCCAAGACATAAACTTTGGCAAAAGCTTCACCAAGTCCTGATAAAAATAAGAAGGCTGGCTTAGACAAAAGGTGCTCTTATAAGGAAAGAGTTTTGATAGTCCAAGTAGATTATAATTATGTATAAAACAATTTTCATTATTTTGTGCTAAGAAGTGAAAGGGTAGGTATAATGGATACAGTCACAATTAGTGATAATTGGCTAAAAGATTGGTGATACATAAAAGGGTTAAAAATGGCTCAAAAAATAAAATCTTAATTTTAGTTGAGAAATTAATATCATAGCATTGTTGACTCTGATGTGAAAGTTATCTGGGCTGGAGGTCAGTGGGAAAATTACAGTATGTAAATCATGTACTCTCAGTTGTTGATGATGGCCAGATCAAATATGCAGCAATTGAACATGTATTTAACAAATATTTATTACTATTGTGTACAGGACACTGTAGGGTACAGTACCAGGAGATAGGAAGATAAAACAATATAACGGCCCCTATCTTTACAAAGTATCCAGTCTATAGAAGATAAGACACAAGCACAAATAGTCATAACAGAAAATATAAAATGTTAAGTGCTTGATATATATACATATATATATATATAAAGCACTAAATTAGCCTTCTGATAGTAGATAAATAATGCTGTGTAAAATATTTTCCCCAAGTTCTTTCTTTTGTTTTTTTTGTTTTGTTTTTTTTTGGAGGGCAGTTGGGGTTAAGTGACTTGCCCAAGGCCCAAGTTCTTTCACTTGAATGTCAAGTACCAACATCTAGGCTAAAAGTTATTGGTTATGAAGTAATAATTACCTGAATACTGTGGATGCTTCTGATGTGTCATTAATGAACCTCCACTCCTTCAACAAATCCTACAGTCCAAATGATCTTCCTTCCCAAAGCTGGTCACTTTAAGAATCCAAGCGTAAATTTTTAGTGGAGATGAATCTATCCATAAAATAAGAAGAAGAAAGAAATAACTTACTAAATACCACTACATGCTGAGCAATGTATTAAGCACTAAGCATATGAAGGTAAAAGAAAAACGGTCCTTACTTTCAAGATGATTACATTCTAAAGGCAGATTCACTGTGTACATATGTAGGTATCTTCTATATACATATATACAAATATGCATAAATATGCATATTTATGCACTGAGTATTCTACATGTAGATTTCTCTCAGTGTTTTATAATCCTCCTTTCAGTTTCCCAAGTTAACTAGATATTAAATCTTTAGTCAACTCTTCTTTTGTTTCAGTAGAATATATTAGTATATTTCCTTTGCATATTGAGTCATTTACTTTGTTGCTTATTTTTTAAAATACTTTTCTGATTCTGTGAAAATATCATTGGACTGAGAGTTAGATAGGCTAAGTAATAGACCTACCATTGCTACTTGATGACATGAGTTTGAGTCTTTCGTGTAACCTCTCTACCTGAGTTCTCCTCTTAAAATGAAGAAAAGGAGGATAATGTCCCTAAGTTCCTTTCTAGCACTAAGCTTATATTATCCATATAATGGTAGAGCAGATTAGAAAAAGAAAAGATTAAAATTTATTTTCCTAAATGATACCTCTCTATACTTCATTAAAATACCTAGATAACAAACTGTTTGAATGACACAAACATCAATAACTACGTAATGGTAGTTCCCTTACCTCATTATTATCATACAAAGGTAGTTCAATTCTCTTCCTTTCATAAAGTAATAGAAAAAAACCTGATCTTTATAAGAATTATGCAGAATTTAACAATAGTTTATTTTTACTTTCTCTGCTTGGATATGGGACATTTAGTACCCTGTTTTAGTGATTCCTGATTGAATTTGGACTCTCAAGATAGTACCAATAGCCAGGAACATCTTTTCCATCTGTGCTTGGCATCAACATTATAGGATGCTTGCCAAAAGAGAAATAGCTTCCTTTAGTGACCTACCTCAGTGCTGTTTTTCCTACCTTTTAGCTCTCCAAGTGGTAACATTATAGATGACTTGGCAGCATAAAAACATGTCTACTACTAAGAACTTGGTGCATATTTGTACAGCAGGATGCATTGACTATCAGGATGCATCCACATAAAATATATTTTGTTCATCTATTAATTTGCTTGAGCTTTTGTCTTTTTGATGATTCCCAAAATATCTTTTCCTTTGCATACTGTTATGTTCAGAAGCATTGGGGAGCATACACTGTAGTCTTGGAAAAGAGTCTGCTATTCCAGAGTGAATGACTTTCCATAGCATCTTGCTATGAATTCTAGAATGGGTGTTGAGCATCAAGTTTGTGTTTTGGGAAGAGAATTTTTAAAAATTCATAAATTTGCATTGTGAATCAATTTCTATTCAAGAAGTGTTTAAGTGCCTAACTGAACAGTGTCTGCCTTAAAGAAGCAAATATTTCACCAGTATAATTTCTAATTTGCATTGGGATTCTTCATATAAAAAGAAGTAAAAAGAACCAAAATATCTAGAGAAAAATTTTAGGTAAATTATGTTGAGGATGAATGAGAAAAGGTAAATGGAGAAAAACTACAGTTAAGTACCTTTTCCAGTTAGGATTTATTTTTGAGGTTTGTAATTATGCATGGAATATGTAGCAATGAGAAATCTATATTTCATTTTCCTCGAGTGATAACAGAATTTGCAATATGTTCACTAGGTTTTTTTTATTATTTTTTACCAAGAAAAGGATAGAGTGTAATACATTACCATGGGTTGAACCCTTACTCATATTATCCTCTACTGGCAGCAAAAATGCTGAAAAAGCATAAACATCACTTTGAATCAAAACAACTGATTTTTTATTGCTTTATGCAACTACCTGTATATACTTACTTTGAACTTCAGAAATTGTTATATCAGTGTACAGTTTTCTTCAGTCTCCCAAAAGTCCATGTGAAATGTAAATGAGCACAATTTTAAATGTATGAATTCTCACTAACCTGAAAGATCCTTTTAAACTAGGGGTTCTGTTAATAGATTTTGAGAGTGGGCACAGGGGTGGGGTGGAACAGTTTCTGTAAAACTATATGGGAAGAAATATATTTTTTTTACTAGCCTTTGGTTTCCAATGTAATCCTATAAAATTTCATTTAAAAGATTTAAACAGAACATTCTGAGAAGAGATCCAAAACTTTCAACAATGAGGAAGTCTTAGACACACATTGAATACTATGGATCCTTCTGACATATCATTAATGACGGAGTAGTTTTAGTAAAATTGTACTGCCATTTTTGCATAGCTTGGACAGTTAAAAAAAGGTTATTCAGAATATTCTAAAGTACCTTTATTAAATTGTTGAATTAATCACTTTGAAGTGCAAATGTATTATAGTTGTAGTAACACCATCATTTAGGCTTTACTGGTTACATTGCACAATGCATTATTATTTATATAAGTCTTAGGGCTCAGTCTGTCGGAAAATTAATCTGCAACATTTGTCCTATTCACTCTCAACAAAAATTGATAATTTATTAAGCAGCTGATATGTACAAAGTACTGTGCTAGGTGATGTGGAACAAAGACAAAAATGAAACAATTCTTGTCCTCGATGAGTTTACATTCTATCTGAGGACACAGCTGGTCCTCAGACAAAGCAACAAAAGTAAACACACTTTTTAAAGGACTGAGATAGGTGGGCACTAGCAATAGACTAAAGCTTTAGAGGATCGTGAATTTTCTGATATGAGCTAAATTTTGAAGGAAACTAGAAAACCTAAGAGCAGATAAATAAATTCCAGGAGCAAAAGAGGAGTAAATGAATCCCAAATACAGTGTGATAGTCAATGGACAGGCATGCAGATTAGAAATTTAATGTTTTCTCATTTCTAGAAAAGAAACAAACAAAAAATAAATCAAGGTGACCAGTTTTCAGGAAGTGCTAGAATGAATTAATGGAAATAATAGCCATGTATAAAAAGTCTGTGAAAACAGGACAGGGCCACATTTTAACAAATATTAATTGACAGATGAGCTTAGGTATGTGCCAACTCACATATGTACATACATACAGATATACAGATGCCTGCACACACAGACACACACAGACACAAACATGTACACCCTCCTACTCTTTGTTTACCCAGGATTTGAAATTAACTGAATAAAAAAGACTGAAATTTGCTTTAATTTGCTTGGCAGTGTTGGGAAAATTCTCAACCCAGAGGTTGTTAGATCCTTAAGGAATGTAATTCCTCTCACCTTGGGCTATTTAACTGGAGGTGAGTAAATCGAGTGGTTAGGATGGAAAAAAGGAAGTTTCATTTGTCTCAGCTTATGAGTCACTAACAGGTAGATTTTAAGACTCTAGCAAAGGAAGATACATATAAATACATACATTTCAGGTTTTCCACAGTATGCCATCAGCAAAAGATTACAGAAGAAAAGTGCAATCAGCTCATAGGATGAGCTGATTGCACTTTTACTAGGTCATTTTTCATATATGAAAGGGTCAATTTTAGGAACTAGGTGAGAGAATGTGTTAACCTTGGCATCTGAATTTGTTAAATCTAGTTTCTGAGGTGGAGTCAAGGTGGCAGAACTGAAAGAGAAACTTATCCAAAATTCTCCCAACATTCATCTCCAAATAACTTTAAAATAATGCATCAATTCAAAATCCAGAGCAGCATAGACAACAAAGGTCAGAATGAGACATTTTTAAAGTCTAAGACAATTCAAGTCAAAAGAGATTTGTGACAGTGGGATAGAGGCCAGAAAGAAGCAGCAGTGGGCCTTGGAGGCAGCTACAACAGAGGCAAGAGTAGCTTTAGGAACTCTCAGTTCAGAGATGATAGGATACTTAGAAAACTGTTCATAAAAACAAGAGGCACCTTGAGCTGAAACTAGGAACAGCACCTGGTGCCACTTAGTAATTTCATTGATCATACTCAGATCTGGATCACAGTAGTGCTTGTTACTAGTGTGGTCACAAGGGAACAGAGGACCTGGTCATAAGGCAAAGAGGAACAGTAGTAACTTACAGATCCAGAGGAGGAGGAGACCTGATCACCATTTCAGGTCTGAGAAGAATGCTAGTGATTGCTGTGGTTTAATGTTCCTTCCTGGAAAAAGATGAACACAAGAGTAGCTAGCACACATTGAAAGCTGAAAAAAAAATTACAGAACCTCAGAACTCTCTTTGAAAGCAGAAATGGATGAACAGGATGTAGTATATGATAGTGATGGAATATTCAATTGCCATAATAAATAAGCTCAGTGATTTAGAAAACCATGGAAAGACTTGCACAAAATAATGAAGAGTAAAATGAACAGAACCAAGAGAACATTGTATATAGTAACAGCAATATTGTTTTAAGAATAATTTTGAGTAAATAAGTTATTTTGTTTATTATCAGTCCAGAGGCACATAAAGCAAGACATTATCTGCATTCAGAGAAAGAACTGGTAAATAGAAGTATGTATAGAACTTTGTGTATGTGTATGTGCATGTACACACAATTATATTTATATATATGTACACTCATATATAAATATACGTGTAAATACATATGTGTGTATATGCATACACCTATTGATATCTAATTATAGCCATCTTTAGGGGAGGGGGAATGGAAGAAAAAGAGAAAAAATCATGATAATTGTTTTGTGTATTTGAAAAGAACAGTAAGTTGTGCATACTAGATTTGCAGGTTCATATACAATCATCTTTTTATCGTACCATTTTATGGACATGTTTGCTTTATTCTGCAAATTAAAAAGATAAGAAAAAGTCTGAAGCTTTTGTTTTGGTTTGTACACATCAACAGCTATATTGTAATGATGATCAATTGTGGAGGACTTAGTTACTAGGGTCAATAAAAAATGATACAAATCATTTCTGAAGAACACATAATGAGAAATGCTATCTATCTCCAGAGAGAGAGCTCATGAACTCTGAGTATAAAAAGAAAAAAAATTTTCTTTATTTTTCTTGGTTTTTGGCTGTTATGGCTAACATGGAAACATGTTTTGCATGAATACACATGTATATCTAATATATTACTTGCCTTCTCAATGGGTAGGGGATGAGCAGGGAAACTTAAAATTTAAAAATAAAACAGGAATGTTAAAAATGCATTAATAATAAAGTGAAAAATCCTAGGGCTTCAAAAATTGCCAAATATCAGATTTGTTTCATGTACTTGTAAATATAATTATTTGTAATGTAAATTTGTAATGTAAATGCAATGTAAAAATTTGTAACGGAAATATCATCATTACAAATACATTTGAATTTTCTTTCATCTATATCAGCCTAGCCAAACCTCTGTTGTTATATACTGTTTACTACCCTACCCTTCCTCAAGGACTAAAATTCTAAGATTATATTCCTGTTTTATATTCGGACACTATCCATATAATTGAGGATTTCAATTTTCATGTTGATGTTCTCTCAAATACCTTAATATCAACCAATTCATCAACCCTCTTCAAGTCCCATTACTTAAACCTTTAAAACATAATTGAAATATTATTTTATTTTTTTCAGTCACAAACATGGGTGGTTATTCCTTTCATCATTTATAACTACTGTGTCTTCATAATCCAAAATGTCTAAATTGTTTTCTAATGACACTATCTTGGAAACATCTAGCTGGAGCAGTGGACAGAGTCCCTGACTCATTAGCTATAGCTCTATGCTATATATTGAGAATCAGGACTTTACTGATATGGCATAATCCACTAATTTCTTTTTTAATAAGTCTCTATTACACTCCCACTTTAGCATCACATCAACTATTCCAAATATTTTCACCTCCATTCATTGTGCCTTCTTTTTAAAAAAAACCTCTCATTTCCCCTATTCAGCTCTCTCACCTTGTCTGAGAGCTTGACACTTTATTCATTCTTTTCACACCTCCATTATTATAAAATGAAAATATGCAATCAAAAACCTTCATTTTACTCTCCTATCCTAGATCCATTTTTTTTCTGATTTCTATTTAGATTCAAAGCCATACTCTTAAATAAAGATATCTCCATTCACTTATTCCACTATTCTACCTTCCATCCATATTTGATGTTACTGTTTGAGTAAACATACTTTCTTCAGAATTACTAATCACTTTGGTTGCCAAATCTAATGACTGTTATCTCACTTTGCTTCCTTATTTACTTTCTGAGACCTTTTGAAATTGATCAGCACTTCTTCCTCCTATATATTTTCTCTACTTTGGTTTTCATAACTGTTTTTGCACAGGTTGCATCCTTTAATTGTGACCCAATTCTCCTCAAACTCTTCTGATAGAACCTTTAGTTTTCTTCAAGACTAAACCCAAATGTTACCTCTGTAATGCCAATCAAAGGCAACTTCCAAGGATCAGATTACCAGCATAGCAAAATCCATTTATTCAATAAATATTCACAGAACAGAGAAAGTCAAAATACAGTATAACTCATACATTTCACAAGTAAGTTCTTCATTCAGTACAGGTACTACTCCACCCCTAGATTGTACATGCTTTTAGTCAAAGTTTCTTCTCAAATGGAGATCGGACTACTCCACCCCTAGAGAGTGAATTCATTTAAGTCTCTTCTCAAATGGAGATAGAGTTCTCAATCATCACAAAAAGGCCAAAAGTTTCCCATCCCTGGACTCAAAGTAATTAGAATACCATCCATTAACACCAAGCACTTTCTCAAAAGGGAGCAGGAAAGCACAAAAGGCCATTCACCCTTCAGCTACAACAAAGTCAAGATAACATCTCAGCATAGAAAGACCAAGGAAAGGCCTTTCTTTCATCTTCACTCCAGGCAACCCTTAGCAATCTCAGTTCCTGGGGAGATAAGGCTCAACAAAGCCATAGCCAGTGTCCTCATCAAGTCACACTCTGGTTGTAGAACAGTCCCAGAA
>JAQQSW010019077.1:0-11120 GCA_028646575.1 Pseudocheirus occidentalis | reverse complement strand
AGGAAGTTAAGTCTTCCTGACTCTAGGGTGGCACTCTACCCACTGTGCTACCTAGTTTTTTTCTGGTGGGGGTAGACATGGGTGGAGGTTCAATTCCTTTTTGTTTAGAAGCAAACTTTCCCTGAGAAACTTATTATTTTGCAATTCATCACATTTTACCTTTCAGACAGAGGTAAGTGAAAGAAGTTTCAAAAGAAATACAAACACCTTTACGAAGAATTTTTTTTTTCTGTTTGACCTGTACTGGTCATGGTTCAAACTAGTACTAGCGCATGCAGCCACTTTAAAAAGCCAAAGTGATGAATCATTTGCCCATCAAAGTCTGAGATTGATTGAAAACAGCTGAGCTGGTGACAGCACCACAGGCCTCAGCTAGAAAAGACAGCTTAGCCACTCAGATGAGGAAGCTCATCAAGAGCTAAGGAGTGATGGTTGTATGAGGACAAGGGTGGGGGGAGAAAGGAGAGATTGTATTAAGGATGAACAGTTAAGCTTTTTCTCATAATATGTCATCTGACCTTGCCTTTTTTCTTCTTCTTCTCCTTCCCTCCCTCTGCTGGTGCAAATCAGTGACTGTCTCAGAGAAATGATTGAAGGACTGAAGGAAAGCAACTTCCATGGCCACAGAGTGCCAGGGGCAAGACTCAAACTCAGGTCTTGCTGGCCAGGAAGTCACTACTCTAGCTACTGTCATGTTGCCCCTCTGTACCTTGTTTACAAAATCCATTATGTACATTATCTGAGTAGTTCATCATAACAGCCTCGTCATGTAGGTGACCCATTGATTATCATATCTATTTTACAGGTGAAGACTCTGGGCCTCAAAGTGCCCATGGACATAGATTTCAGGGACAGAATACAAATCTAGGTCTCTCCTGACCCCAATTCCTTTACTTTCACCACAATATAGTGTTGCCTCAAGGCCCTATGAGTGTTGGGTATGAAGATTCCCAAATGTAATGATACTGGGATTTGAAGATCTTCCATGCCCCTTGAACTTGCTGACGTAGCAGGAAGGGGTGGAGCAACAGAAAGCTGGAGCCAAGCCAGCATCTGTGCAGTGGTGACTGGAAGCAGCAGAAGCTGCTGTGGTTGTGGTGCAAATTCCTTTTTTTTTTTTTTGAGCTAGCCAGAATTTCTAGAATCTCTGCAAAGAACTCCTGCTGAGAACTGCCAGGGACAGGAACTGGGGGGATGAGGGGCAGAGCTGCTGGGAGCAAGCTACCTAAACACTAAGCAGTTGTCATGAGTGAGGAGAGGAGGATCTTTGCCTGAGGTCGCCTATTCTGTTTTGAAGGCTTGAGAATGTGGGTGTTTAGTACTTTAACTACTTGTGCCAACTTCATAACTACTGTGTTGGCTTTGACTTTCTGGTTTGGGGACTCAGTTTTCTGGTATTTAAATAAATGCTCTAGCTATATTTCTCATGTAGAGAGCCTGTTACATTTTCTGATTAATAACCATATCAGCATATTTATAGTTACATTTATAGTTACTGTAGGCATTGTGAATACTGCATTGTTGATACAACAAGTAGTACATTGTGCAGTAAAATTAAAGAAACTGCTTGAATTCTTCCCAGTTACTGGGTCAGTCAGTCTTTGGTAAATGAGGGGACCCATGATAAGTACAGGCATTATCTAACTTAGGAAACTGAGTCTCCACCCCATACTTTTCAATTTTGTTATCTCTTTTTTAATATCTCTTTCCCCATAATTACATAGTAGTGGAATTAGAAGCCAGAAATCTTTCCTCTATTCATTTTGTCTTTCTGTCTCTGTGTCTCTCTTTAATATCTTTCGCTTTGAGTGCCCAACAGAAAATGTCTTTGACTACATAGGCCTGCAGTTGTCAGGTATTTAACCATTCAGTGCCCCCAAACAAATCTCAAAGATTTAATTACTGATGAATAGCTGAAAACATAGGACTTGAGATTGGAAAGACCTAAATTTAAATTCTACCTCATATATTTACCAGTTCTTTGACTCTGGGTAAATAATTTAAAGCCCTAAATCTGAGTTCTCAAGTGTAAAATCAGGATAGGTTATTTTTTTCTTTCTATATAACAGGGTTATTATGAGAATTGGATGAAGTAATGGATGAAAATTGCTTTATAAACTTTGAAATTTAATATAAATACCAGTTTTTTCATTTTTGTATTCTTTTGTTGTTGTTGTTGTTTTAAACTTTTATTAGAGACAGCATGACATTGTGCAGAGATAGTTATCTTTGGAGTCAAAGACCTTGAGAGTAAATGCCCAACTCAGTCACACACTGGCTGTTTTATCATGGGCAAATCACTTAATATTTCAGTGCCAAAAGAACCTCTCAACTTACAAAATGCATAAAAGGTACTGACTTGTATTGATGGAGAAAATTTTCTCACTTAGGAGTTCCTTACACCAAATGAAATGCTAGAATGTATGCAGGGAGGAGCCATGGGGTCGAGGTTTTATTACTAGTAGAGGAAATTTCCATATTAGGAATGTCCGACATGATAATCTTTTAGGTCCAGACACTCTTGTCTGTCCCATATACTCCCCAAACCTTCTTTAAGAGGATACCGTATTTGGACTTAGAGAAATAAGTCAGGTGAATCATGCTAAAAACAAAAGGTAAATTGGTCATGAGGTCTCTATGTCTAGCTATGTATTAAGTAGGAGGACTTGACCAAATTATCCATTTCTATGGTAAGTAAATATATTTCTTTAGCTTACCAAGTTGGAAGAAAGAGAGCTGCCTTGAAATCTTTCATAGACAAAAGTTATGGTTGTTCCTATGTTGGTGGAAAACCTTTTCTAATTTCTTATAGAAATGATGAGCAAAGTAATTTCAGGGAGCAGGTAGTTTAGGAAACTTTGGCCTATATAGAAAGGAGGAATCTGTTCTTTATTTCAGCATTATTAAACAGATTAATCATTCATTGTGTCTCTCTTTGTATTTCAGGTAGGACACAAAATCAGAAAACCAGTGAGATGAATTTCCTGGGAATTACCCAGTGTTTGAAACCTCTTTATTATCCAGCACCACAAGACAGTTCCTGTTTTTCTTGCTTTTCTTTGTGTTCATTTGTCTTTTTTGTAATTTTTTGGGGGGAGGAGGAGATTTCCCTGCCTTTCTGAAATGTGTAATCTTGTGATTTAAGCAAGAGAATGCAATTATTTAGACATATCAGGTGAGTAGCTAAAAAGACTAAAGAATGTCCTAAAATATTTTTAATATCAAACTATGCAAAATTAAAATGAAGTTTTTTCTCCCCTCTTTTGGTCCTGGTTTATTATTTCGTAAGTTCAAGCAACAAGTTGTATTGAAACTCCTTCTATTAATGTAGACTGCTATCTCATCAATACCTTATAGTTCTAGAAAGTTATCTGGGACAATGAGAAGATAAGTGATTTGCTCTCCCACACTGTCAGAGGTAGAATTTAAACCATGGTTTTCTTGACTCCAAGTCTAACAATCTATCCTCTGTACAATGGTAACTCTGACTGTTAAAAATAAATGTTTGTTTTTTCAAAGAGAGAGTAGAAGGGAAAAAAAGGTGAAGGGGAGAACGAAAAGTCAGAAGAAAAAAAGCAAAAAAAGGCAGAATACAAAAAAAGGAGGAAGGAAGAAATGGAGGGGAAGAGAGAGGGAGGGAAGGAGCAATGGAGGGAAGGAAAGGAAGGAATAAAGAAGAAATAAAGGAAACAAATAAATGACCACTAAGTGTGACAGGGGCAGTGATGAAATGAATAGAGTGCCAGGCCTGGAGTCAAGAAGAGCAGAGTTCATATGTAGCCTCATATGCTTCTGGGTAAATCACTTAGCCCTGTTTGCCTCAGTTCACTCATCTGTAAAATTATCTGGAGATGGAAATGGCAAAGCACCCCAATATCTTTATCAAGAAAACCCCAGATGGCTTCATGAAGATCTGTAAACAACTGAACAACAAAGGCTAATAGATCCAGGGTTAGAAGGGAACTTGGAGATCCTCTGTTCCAACTTCCTCATTTTATAGATGAGGAAAATGAAGGCCAAAGAGGTTAAATGACTAATCCAAGGTCACACAGGTAGAAAATATCAAAAGTGAATCTGTATTTAGGGCTGTTTCCACTATGCCAGGGAGTCAAAAGGCATTGATTAGTAACTAACTTTTTGCAGTAAATTAGTTTTTAAAGTGGTTTCCTCTCAATGACTGTTTAGTAGGTACAGTCAGGAAAATAATACTTGTTTTATTAAAAAAAATACATTGGAGCTCAGTAAAGTTAAATGACTTGCCTTTTGTCACGTGATGAATAAATGGCAGACCCAGAATTTAAAGCCAAGTATCTTGACCCTAACCAGAGGGAACTGTATCTGCAACAGAAGTCTAGAACCAGTGAATATGGAATCACAGTCACATTAAGATTTTGCCTGTGACCATAATCAATGGAAGATAAGTAGAAAATTCGATTGGTGGTTAAAAAAAATGTAGAGGGGAGGGTAAGTGGCACAGTGAGTAGAGCACTGGTCCTGGAGTTAGGAGGACCAGAGTTCAAATCCCACCTCAGACACTTAACCCTTACTAGCTGTGTGACTTGGGCAAGTCACTTAACCCCAATTCCCGGGCTCTTCCCCCTCCAAAAAGCAAAAAAAAAAAAAAAAAAAAGTAGAAAAAAGACTGACCCTAAAAACAAATAATATCAGAAGAACTAACAACTTTGAACTCAGGTGAGATTTATCGCAGAATTTGAAGGATAAAAGAACTTCAAACACATATATTCCCAGACTGAAAAGGATTTCCAGTAGCATTTCTGCTATAAAATAATCTATGAATGAATCTAGACCCTACTGTGTGCTAGACTCTGTACTAAGAGCTAGGGCCACAAAAAGAGGCAGAAATCCCTGTCCTTGTGGAGTTTACAGTCTAATGGGAAAGACAACACATACATACACACACACACAATGTATGTATATCTGCACACAAGTATATAATACATTTATGTGTGTTTATATACCTACGCACATATTCAAAGATACAAACCAACCAGATATAAGATAAATAGGAAAAATTAACAGGGAAGGCACTAGAATTAAGAAGTTTTCAGAAAGGCTTCCAGTAAGATATGGGAATTTTACTTAGGACTCTAAAGGAAGCCAGGGAAGTCAGTAGGCCAAGCTGAGGAGAGATAACCTTTCAGGCATGGAGAGAACAGCCAGAGAAAATGTCCAGAGCCGAGAAATGAAGCATATTTTTCATTGAACACCTAAGAGACTTGTTTGACTGGATCAAAGACTACATGGTAGAGAGTAAGGTGTAAGAAGAATAGAAAAGGAGGAGAGGGCTAGGTTACTAAGGGTTGTCCTACCAAGCAGAGAGTTTTATATTTATTCCTGGGGTGATAGAGAACTATTGCACTTGATTCAGCAAGGAGAGGTGACATGGTCATGCCTGCATTTTAGGAAAAACACTTTAGTGCCTAAATGGAGGATGGAGTGGAATGAGAAGATACTTGAGGAGGGAAGACTAACTGACAGGGTAATGCAAATCATATGCCAAAGAAGATAAGCTTAATTGTTAATCTTTATTTATGATCAAATAAAAGAAATTAAGAATGTTATATATAGAAATATAATGGTGAATAATTTCTACCCCAAAATAACGAATTTTCAAAGCTGAATATAATCAATAATAGGAAAAAATACGCTTTTAGTTGAAAGTAGTACTACCAGTTGATCATTCCAAAATAAACTAGAGGTGAGCAGGATGTTTGACCTGATTAAAAAAATAAATACAGAAGCAGATAGACAAAAAAAATGCAGAAAGTAAAAAATTACATTTAATAAGAAAACATTAAGCAGTGACAGTGGTTCGACCATATAGAAGATAATTTTCTTTTTCTAAAGGTTTCACATTCTTTTTTATTTTTTGCTTTTTGGAGGGCAGTTGGGGTTAAGTGACTTGCCCAAGGTCACACGACTAGTTTTTTTGTGTTAAGTGTCTGAGGTCGGATTTGAACTCAGGTACTCCTGACTCCAGGGCCGGTGCTCTATTCACTGTACCACCTAGCCGCCCCAAGGTTTCACATTCTTGATAGTCAGGAAGACAACAAAGAGGGAAAAAAATCTATGCAAAACTTCAAAGGAAGTCAAAAACATCAGGAGGATGGAAAGGGATAGTTAATTTTCTTACTTTAATAATTCTATGATTACTATTTCATGAATTAGAATTTCTATTCCCTCATTAATGAATAAACTTCTAGGGCAAGGAGATGCACAAAGAAAAATCATTCCTGTAGAGAAAAGAAAGAAAAAGTACAGGGAGATTCAAAATTGTACTCTATCACATCCTGCCCTATAGTTAAGGAGACTTTTTATTTTCTTATTTTTCTTTCTTTGGTGCTTTTCGAATCAGGAAAAGAACGTGTGTGCACAAGGCCCAAGCAGAGGGAGTGGGAATAGGTACTGACTGCGGAGTGAACACTCTGGACTCATCATGGCACATTCCCTGGGAAGTGAGGGGGCAGATATAGGAACCATTCAATGGTTTCATTTGGGAGGAATAGGGCACTTAAAAAGAAAGTTCTTGGACTTAACCCTCAGCGCAAAGGAAAAGGTATCAGTCTCTATAGGCATATAGCATAGAAAGCCAACAAAAGGGAAAGACAGAGGTCCAGAGGAAGGATTCCTAGCTTTAGGATAGGAATAATGAGTACAAGTGCCAGAGACAAGTCCTTTGGCTTGGAATATAAAATGTTTATACCACTCTGTACTAAATTCCATATGAATTAATGATATTCCTTGCAATGAGTGTTCTGTGAAGAAACCCCTTAAAAAAAAGGGTTGCAAAGGGAGACAGTGGGGGAAAAAAAAAACAACTGCAATCACACTGGGCTGCCTATCAGAATTTTTTGTTTTTGTTTTTTATTTTGTTCATTTGTTTGTGTATAGCCCTCCTTCCCTTAAATCCAGTTTACTTGCACCTCTTGGTATCGCCTCCCTGATATCATGGTTCTTTTCAATAACTAAGGACAAACAATAACAACACTGCCTTTGTTTTCCAAAAGTCCTTCCCAGTAAGCAGAGCACACAGAATAGAGAGAGCACCAAATGTGTTAAGGCAAATCCCAGAAATGGAGCATTTTAACTAAGTGAACAGAGATAAGAAGTGGGATTTATTACATGAATACTTTATAGAAATAAGCATTATGCAAAGTAAAAGAATGGAGCAGGGAGGAATCTCTACTGTCCTCAACAATGGGTTGGAAAAGGATATGGGGAAAGGGGAGAAAATAAAAGTAAACATAAATTTAAAGAATTTGATCTAGGACAGGGTTACTGGATGGACAGAGAGAGACTTGGTGTGAAAAGACTGGATCCAAAATTGTTTAGACTAGCTGTACTGGTGGTCGTGACCCCTTTGGGGGTCAAATGGGGTCGCCTAAGACCATCAGAAAACACATATTTCCTATGGTCTTAGGAACTGAAACACCTCTCCTCTATTCATCTCTAGGTGGGTCTGCCCACACGCAGATACGCCAACATATAGGTATTAAAGGGTCCCAGCATTAGAAAGGTTAAGAACCACTGATTTAGACCAAAGAACTACTGTTAACTTCATACAGCAGGGGGAAAAATATAAAATAATCAAATTAAAGAGAACCAAAACTTAATCTTTGTAGCCCTAAATACAAATGGAATCAATTCCCATATAAAATGGGGGTGAATGAATGACATTTGAATTGAGGCTGAATCTATAATCTTTAAGAAGCCACATAGATCTTATGTATTTTGTGCATTTCTTGTGTCATGGGCTTCTATTCTGGCACCTCCACAACAGACAGAGGTTACCACAGAGAAATATTTGTAATCTGAACTTTAATATTTTCCACAAAACTAAAAACATAGCTACCAACATTGCTGAAAATACCAAGAAATTGTGGACAGGTACCACAATGAATTTCTGCTTTGTGACTTTTAAGTATATAATATATACATACACACACATGTATATATTTATATAATGTATGTATAATTAATTGTATTTTACCTACACGTAAAAATGTTAAGATGCTTTATAATTTAATATGAGATAATCTATTTTTCAGCTTTCTATTTCAGGTGTTTCCCAATGAGTCATTTACTTTGGGGGCAGACTCAAATCATTTACTTAACTTGTTTCAAATAAATTCATTCAATATTTATTAAGCATCTACTGTGTACAAAGTGCCATACTAGTATGGATGATGGAGATAGAAAGATAGAGATGACATGACATAAATCTGTGGGTGGGAAAAGAATGGAGATATGCCATGTACATAACAGAAGTAGAATACAAAGTAGAAGATGAGAGGGGAAAAAGAGAGAACTAGACAAGGTGCTCCATGAAAGTTCGGTGAGTGAGTGAATAGTTTAAATTTGGTGTGGGTTATCTCTAGCAAACAGTTAAGAATCAGATGTTGAGTATATGTTTAATTGTCACCTCTAGTTATATCTTTTTCTCCCTTCCTGTGCATTCATAAACCTGTAGATTCTTTTTATGCACTTAACCGTATTTTAGAACACATCATCAATGGATTTGCAAACATCTCTATGAAGAACGTCACCTCCCAAGCCACCACAAATACAGAACCCAGATCACTGACAACTTCTTACTATTTACAATATCTTTCCATGACCTCCTAGAAATTTCCCGTAGTGGATTTACCCCCACTTTCTAGGGGTTTTCCTCTGGTTCACTTAATTGTCAAAGTAATCTTTGAGTTTATCAATTTGTATGTTCCCTCCATTGATGTAGGTCACATTTTTTCTATGCCTGTTCATCCTATGACAATCTATAACACCAATGCAATACCCAAAGCAACTGATAAGAATATGCATACATATTCCCAGGATTTGTTTGCAAAATATAGTAAACTCTCCTTCTCCAAGACAAAATCAAAATATATATTTGGGACATTGTTATTAGGATACCAGAAGGAGAGAATTATCACAATACTCATCACCAATCCAGGAAGCTCCAGACATCTCAAGCCGTTCTCTCTTTCAAGTCTCCCCAGTAAGCAAGTTCCCCTAGGCAAGTTCCTCCCTCCTATGCTTCTCTCTCAGCCTGCTTCTCTCTCTGCCCACATCTTTCCCTCCAAGCAATATAATAAACACTCTTTCCAATCAAAGACTTGATTGGCTTAGATGCTTGGAAATCAGCACTTAATTGGAAACGTGTGGGAATCCCTGTGGCCCAGAGCCTAATTGGCTCTGTGCCAGGGTTCCATGTGAGACCTATTAATAAGCAGGGAAGATCTTATATTCCATTAACCTTACATAGTCTCATCCATGCCCTCCCATAAATTTATCACAGGTCTACATGTGGTGTAAGGATAGAAATGGGTGGGGTTCCTCAATTTCTCTGTTAATACTTTTTTATCAATTAAAATAAAGCACTTGGGATTTCTGTAATCTAGTTTGGAATTTGAATTATATTTTTAAAGATATTTAGTTTTTAATTTTCAACATTCGTTTTTATAAGATTTTGTGTTTTACATATTGTCCCCCTTCTTCCCCTTCCCTAAGACAGCATGCAATCTGATATAGGCTACACATGTACAATCATAATCAACATATCTCCACATTAGTAATTTTGTAAAGAAGAATTAGAACCAATGGAAGGAACCGAGATTAAAAAAAGAACAAAATGAAAAATAGTCTGCTTCAGTCTTCATTCAGACTCCATAGTTCTTTCTCTGGAGGTGGACAGCATTTCCTATCATGAGCCTTGGGACCTGTCTTATATCCTTGCATTGCTGAGAACAGTTAAGTCTGTCAAATTTGGTCATCACAATATGTTGCTGTTACTATTTACGAGGTTGTTCTGGTTCTGCTCGCTTCACTCAGTTCATGCAGGTCTTTCCAGGTTTTCTTGAAGTCTGCCTGCCTATCATTTCTTATGGAACAATAATATTCCATCACATTCATATATCACAACTTGTTCAGCCGTTCCCCAATCTATGAGCATCCCCTCAATTTCCAGTTCTTGGCCACCACAAAAAGAGCTGCTATAAATATTTTTGTATGTGTGGGTCCTTTCCCCATTTTTATGATCTCTTTGGGAAACAATCTTAGAAATGATATTGCTGGATTAAAGGGTATGCACAGTTTTATAACACTTTGGTTACAGTTCTGAATTGTTTTCCAGAATGGTTTGATCAATTCTTAACTAAGAATGCATTAATGTTCCAATTTTCCCACATCTTCTCCAACATTATCATTTTCATGTTTTGTCACGTTAGCCTATCTGATAGGTGTGAGGTTGTATTTGAGAATTGTTTTAATTTACATTTCTCTAATCAATAGTGATTCAGAAGATTTTTTTCATATGACTATAGATGGCTTTGATTTCTTCCTCTGAAAACTGCCATTCACATCCTTTCAACATCTATCCATTGGGGAATGACTTGTTTTCTAATAAATTTGATTCAGTTCTCTATACATTTTGGAAATGAGGCCTTTATCATAAACATTGCCTAGAAAATTATTTCTCAGCTTTCAGTTTCCTTACTAATCTGTGTTGCATTGGATTTGTTTGTGTGAAAAAAATGTTTTGATTTAATGAAAACAAAATTTATTTATAGTATCATCTTTTATGTCTAAATTATGTACCAATTTTGAATTTATCTTGCTATATGGTTTAAGATGTTGGTCTCTGCCTAATTTCTGCCATACTATTTTCCAGTTTTTCTAGAATTTTTTGTCAAATAGTGGATTGTTATCCTAGAAACGGGATTCTTTGAGTTAATCAAAAAACAGATTACTATAGTCATTGACTACTCTGTCTTGTATACCTAACCTATTCCACCGATCCACCACTCTATTTGAATTGTACTTTTTAGCTGTGTTCTCTGCCTCCACACCCCATGACTCCTAAATAGGCCTGCAAGTATAACTGATAATAAATATCTGTTGACTAAATGAATGAATGCATTGAATGGATACGTACAAGATTCAGTGTAAAGATAAGATTCCCGGGGGGCGGAGCCAAGATGGCGGCGTAGAAGCAGCAAAGCACCACAGCTCCCACACAAACACGCTAAAAAACTCATAAAATGGGACGCTAAACAGATTTTCAAGCTCCAAAACTCTCCACAAGACAGAAAGCACTATAG
>JAQQSW010019076.1:0-11120 GCA_028646575.1 Pseudocheirus occidentalis | reverse complement strand
GTCTATGTATGTGTATTGAGTATATGTGTGTGCATGTGTACAAGCATTGAGTGTGTGTGTGTGTGTGTGTGTGTGTGTGTGTGTGTGTGGTAGACACCTTTGACAACATGATGAAGAATCTCTTATAAGAACAATTTTTTTGTTTTTTCCTTCTTCCAGTTCTGTCACTGGTACTCTTTGAGAATACAGGGTGAAAAACAACAACAAAACAACAATAATGGTCCAATTCTTCATGATCTCCAGTTTTTCTTGGCCAAGATACTGGAGCAGTTTGCCATTTCTTCCTTCGGTTCATTTTGTAGACAAGGAAATTAACCCAAACTGGGTTAAGTGACTTGCCCAGAGTCACACAGCTAAAATGTATCTGAGGTCAGATTTGAAATCAGGAAGATTCATACACCAGAACATACACCAGAACAATAAAATATAGAGTATTTTAAAACTATTATATTGAAATAACTAGATATTTCAAACATGAGTTTATGGACCCCAAGTATAGAACCTTCATTCTAGAGGATTTTAAATAATGTTAGAGTTAGTAAAGACATCAAAAAGTTACAGATGAGGAAATAGACCTAGACAAGTTAGTGGGCATGGTCCTAGTTAGTAGCAGAAACAATAAGGGGACAAAATTCTCTTTCAAAAGTGCAATACTTTTTAAGTATTTCATGACTGATTCTTATAATATTCCTTTCAAAACATCAATAATCTTCATGTGCAGCTTTGGCACAAAAGATTATTTTCAAAGTCCACAAAATCAGCAGAAAAAAAGAAATTCTGTTTTTACAAATACTATTCTTCCAATACCAAGAACAGGAAAAAGTGAAAGCCCATACATACTGACATGTATGATATTTGGTTCAGTTTCCATCAAGAATTTTGCTGTTGTTTTTCATAGTTAAAGGGAATTAATGGTGATAGAAGGAAGACACAAAGGAATCTTTATGAATTTTTTGTAAAAAGGTATTTAGATCAAATTTCCTTTAGAGATCAACAAAATTTAATGATAAAAATAATTAAGGAAAATAGCAAAAACAATTTAAAATGTAGCTGCCACTTTGCAAATTACTTTAATGGTTCTGTATCATTTAATAGGTTGTATTTCAGTTTGACCACTTATGAAATTGAATTCAGATTTTTTTTTCTTTAAGGGGAAAAATTTGAAATTTATTAGGAAAGATTAAAAGGACTTTTGCTTACCAGGGTAAAAGAGAAGAAGGTCATATAAATCCAGGCCTCCTTTCTTTTGACCCATGCTTATTGAAGTGTGAACTTACATTTGAACTTTGTGATCAATAATAGGGTAATATTTCAAAGTGACGACTTTTGCCACTCGACCTTATTCTGGTGATTTATTTAGGAAGCATCTTTCAGGTACCCCTACAAAGGTCGTAACACTGCTGTCTAAGGGGTAAATAGTGTTTCTTAGTTTTGAGTAATTGACAACTTAGAATAAAAAGGCCTTCTCTGTCTCTCTCTCTTTCTCTTTCTTTTTCTGTCACAGACACATACACACACACACACACACACACACACACACGCATGCTCATATGTTCAGAAGGGAAGCCTCTCAGTAGTTTTAGAACCAGTGGAAAGATAACTTAGACCAAAGGATTGTCTGACTTATTCCCCTCTACTATCATAAATCTTAAAAATAAAAAAGGGGGCATTCAACCAAAACCAAAAAAGACAATAGCAAGCATAAGAATAGAATAATTATTTTGCTATCAAACCATTTTCAGACTTTAGTTTTATTTTAAAAATATAAATCAGTGTAAACATGGACATGTTTAATATTCTTTTTATTTATTACTTGAGGCATAAAAAAGAAAACTTTAATATAAATGCCAGTATTGTAAAGCCATTAAAATATCTTACTCTCTGAAGGATGTTGGAAAAGTCCCTAATTCCCATTCCAGATATGGTAGAGATCCCCTTAGCTATGCTATTAGGACAAGTTCCTTAGACTCCCCAGTTCAGCAGCGCGCTGGGGAGAGAAAGGATTTAGCTATCACATTTACTATTACAAAAGTATTGTGTTATGCATACCAGCCCAGTTTTGGCAGACCTTTAAATGACTCTGGAGAACTGTGTAAGCCTTTGAGACCTGGGGTAGCCAGCTGAGCTAGGAACTGCCTGGGACCACACACAGTGTAGGCTGGTATAGGAGGAAAAGTAGTTGTGCTGCTGCTAGAAAGGTATATGTTAATAAGTGCCTGGTGGGCCTGATTCCTTCTAGAGCTCCATCTTATTGATCTATAAATCATTGAACAGCCTTCATTCTGCAACAGCAAAGGCACAAAATACTTGTGTTGCATGAAATTCATACCTCCTTTTTTCATCCTATCTCACCACTGGAATGGTAGAGCATTTTAAGGTATCTGAAATGCTATTTTATATTTTAAGCTTGTAGTATTTATGAATATACTTATCTCTGTCTGAAAAATGCCAATATATAAACACCTGAGAAGATTTGGGGGCCAATGTGTATTTCATATAAGTAATCTTTTTGAAAGGATAAGGATTGGTCTCAAATCATAGTGATATTTTCAATCTTCAAAGTCACTTTATTTCAGTTATATAACTGAACTGGAAACTTAAAAAAGCTTGGATATAGCAACCAGCCTCCCTCCTTCTTCCCTCCCCTCCCATTTGAAGGTCCAGGGAAAATTTATTCAACAAGCTAACATGGCAGATCCAGTCCATAGCACAATACTTAGCACACAGTGTGTATGCAATAAATGATTGTAAGTGATCTATGTCATCACCCACTCTGAGCCTGGGAAGTAGCTGTAGCAGCAACCACACTAAAGAAAGCAAAGGAGCAAAGAAATACTTAGTGCCTTGTTTCAGCTATTTAATGATTTAACACCTTGTTTCAGTTCAAGTTTCTTTTAAGCCTTGACCATGATTATATCAAGTCTTTGTTAAGAAACAGAACTTGTGGACCCTAGAACTTGTGAAACCTTGTTGCTGATGCAACAGGAAGGAGTGAAATAGGGAGGAACTAATGACCATATATAAAGAGAAACCAGGCTTGGAGAGAGCAGAACTGAGAAGAGAACACTTGTGGTGGCACAATTGAGAAGGGGAACTTTGTGGTGGCCAAAGAATCTGTTTGTCTGTTCTGTTTGTGTTGATTGTGTGTGTGTGTGTGATACTTTGTACAGAAGCCCTAGGGCCTTACTGGAAGGCCTGAAAGAGGATTTTCTTGTTGTCTGTTTACAGAAGTACTGGAGGATAGTTTCAGAGGCCCTGGGAGTATACTGACAGTTTAAGTTTAGTTCTCAGACCTTGTATGTGGGTCTGTATTGATTTCACAGGCAGATAGTGAATTAATGATGGTGTTGTCAATGTATATGAATGTTATTGTGACTCTGATAAACTTTGTCTTCCCAGAAACAGGAACTGCTAAGGACTTGAGGTGGACTGTACACTGTGAGCTTCAATATAGAACTGGACAAGGAACTGGACGAGGAGCTGAGAACTGCCTACCTTTGAACTCAGATGACAGTTAGGTAGATTCAGGCAGGAGCTGAGATCATGGAAGAGAAATCATGGAATCTGAGAGCCAGCCTTGAGTCAAGGTGAAAAGATCTCTCCTTGGGTACTTAAGGATAACTGAGAAGATCAAGTTTTACTGTGGCCTAGGGGTGGGAGGAATTTGTACTCTGTACTTTGTGACTCTTCAGGATACTTGAGTTAAGGATGATTGAAAACTAATCTCCAATCAAGAAGAAGGAAGAGTTGTTAACTGAGAGATTAAGACAATTGACCTAGGGGTGGAGAACTTTGACCTTTGTTCTTTGTATCCCTTAAGGACGTTTGCTCCTCAGGATGATTGAGTTAATGATTTACTAAGTGATTATACCTTGTGTCCCTTAAGTATCCTTGCTCCTTAAGAATGATTGAGTTGAGGACTTACTGAATGATATCTTTTGCTTAAAACTATGTGGCCTTTGGTGAAAAGTATGTAGCCTCTTTAGTGATAAGTTGTTATGTTATAACATTGTGAATGCTGTTCTTTGGTTTCTGTGAATGTTTTACTTTGATTTGCTGCCAAATAAATGAGAGTTCACTACACTATGTAATCGGGACCTTGAAGCTGTTCACAGTAGCAGTCCTCTGGAAAGCTGCTCATGCTTGGCTTTACACATACCCCAGATACTTGCTAACACAGGTTCTTGGATCTGCTTTACTAGGAAAGATAGCTGTTTAAGGGGTCAACAATCTTTTTAATTACAATCATTAGTTCAGGGGAAAAGTCAGAACCCTCAACTTCAGGGAAAATACAAAGAAAGAAAATAGAAAAAAAAAGAAGCAGAGAAATAAAGACAGACAGGACTTCTAATTGTCTGAAAAATTAGCACAAGTCAATAGACAGATCCAACTGTCTGACCAAGGCAACACATACATAGTTACCAGAGAGAGAGGCAGGAACATGTGAATTTTTCAAAGCAAGAGGTCCCCTTATCACAGTGGTTCTCAACCTTTCTAATGCCACGACCCTTTAATACTAGTATATGGGCATATCTGCATATGGGCAGACCTGCCTAGAGATGGATAGAGGAGCAGTGCCTCAGTTCCTAAGACAAATTGGAAATATGTTTTCCAATGGTCTTAGGAGACCCCTGTGAAAGGGTCATTTGATCCCCAAAAGGTTTGTGACACACAGGTTGAGAAGCACTGCCTTAATGGCTACCCAGAGTCCTATCTAGTCAAATCACAAGAACACTCTTCCAATGAGTGAACCACAAAACAAAATGATAACCTCAGAGCATATATACATTTCTCAGAGCCAGAGGGCATCACAACTCTCATCACTAGGTGCCTAATTAGAAATTGACAAAAGGTGTGAAAGCTTTCCTCCAAGCAAGCTTCTCCCAAGCAAGCTTCCCTTAATGGGCTCCACATGAGACCTATTAATAGAGAAGATCTTGTATCCCACTAACATTACAGTAGCAGATCTTGACTTGTTGTTGTTGAGTTGTTTCAGTCATGTCTGAGTCTTTATGACCTCATTTTGAGGTTTTCTTGGCAAACCACAGAAATGGTTTGCTACTTCCTTCTCCAGTTCATTTTACAGATGAAGAAACTAAAGCAAACAGGATTAAGTGATTTGCCCAGGGTCACACACATAAGTATCCTGAGGTCAAATTTGAACTCAGGGTCTTTCAGACTCCAGTCCAGGTTTTCAATTCACTGTGACATGTAACTCCCGCCCTGGAGGACATGCTCAATGGATATTTAGTTGTCACTAACTTCTCTCTCTAGAATTCTCTCTCTAGATTCTCTAAATCCTGGTTCAGAAACGACATAGGCTTTTGCTTTTCATGTATCTTTGAAAAAGCATATTACCCATTTTTAAGACATTTTAAAAGATTGATTTTTTTTTACTATTCATTCAGGGCATTATTGCAACAATGAAAGGAGAAAGTTATACTGTCCCATGGTTACTTTTTGTTTGTTTCTTTATTATGCTTTTCTTTGCTTTCCATGTGCTTTCACAGCTCTATGACATTTTTTGTGCCCCTATATCAAATACTTACCATCTATATAACCTTTGACAAGTCATTTAACCTCTTTGGGATACATTTTTCTCCTCTATAAAATGAGGGGATTCAACCAGCTAAACTCTAATATCCCATCCAGCTCTAAATCTTAGAATGTTTCCTTCTTCTTGGCTGACTTTCAATTTTTCCTAGATCTGGTCCCAGGGAAGCCAGCTCGATGTTATTTTGGTTGGGAGACTCTTTCAAATAGATTTAGCTTGGCAATGGTATACATACATGCCTTAGCCCTCTTGGAATCTATTTCTCTATCCCTTATCCATAGATATAGAATATACTAGATTTGACAGATACCACTTTTTCTACGCTCCCACTAGGTAGTCGTATCTTATCCTTAAGGTCCTTGGGTGATAAAGCCATTTCTTCTGCAGTCTTCTCAAGAATTCTTCCCTATCTATCCCAATTTTTTATGCCTCTATCTGGAAGCTTATTCTCTCCCTCCTTTACCCTCCATAGTTTTTACAATTATTTAAAAATGATTCTACTTTGGACGGCTAGGTGGCGCAGTGTATAGAGCACCAGCCCCAGAGTCAGGAAGACCCAAGTTCAAATCTGGCCTCAGATACTTAACACTTACTAGCTGTGTCACCTTGGGCAAGTCACTTATCCCTGATTGCCCTGCCTTCCCCCTCCCAAAAGCAGGAAAAAAGTGATTCCACTAGCCATGGGTCCTGCTAATACTGTATTATGAAGCTTGCCTTTCTACCTTATGCTACTAGATTAAAATCTGAACTTCTTCCCTTTTGCAGACCCCATGAGCCTCTTTCAGAATCTTGATGGACTAAGTCACAGTTTTTCCCTTTCCTAAGTCACATCATTCATGCTGCTATCCAACAGAGTTCTGGTTCCCAGGCTGAATTTCTCATGTAAAATATATGCACTCTGCTGTTTTTTAAGGTAAACCTCCCTATATCCAGTCAAAGGCCCAACTGTACACCTTGTTTGGCCTTACTTTTATCCCCCTAGCCTCCTGTTCTCCCTGGTCTTATGTTTATGACTCAAGTCTCAGGCCATTCCGTTCCATGGTTTTCTAGACTCTAATATTCACCAAAGGAAAATGAAAATGCCATAGAAGTCAGAGTCCATGATTTCAATGACACTTCAATACTTTAGGAACTCATGTTTTACTCAGTGCAGATGCTTGCCCTGCTGACACAGACTATGACCTTCTTAAATCATAATACATGATCTTCATGAGTTGATAGGACCAGAATCATTACCGAAGGGGCAAATTTCTCATCAATTGCATTGAGCTTGCCTGTGATATTATTTAGGCAACAGACATATCATTCATTATCACATTAATATCAAAACCTTTCTGTCTTTGTGCTTCTGTGGCATTGTCTTGAAAAGGTTACCCTTCTGTCATGATGAGACAATAGATTAGGATAAAAGTAAGAAATGGTAAAAAAAAAACAAATCACACTTTAAATCAACACAGATGGTCCTATCACCCCACATGATATATTAAGTGGTCAAATAGTCAAAAATCCATTCTAGGGTGGAGTATAAGGATGAGACAGAGATAGAGATGGAGCCTTACTTGGCATTAGTCATTGACAGTTTCTTCTTCCTGCATCAGGGGAGAACTGAAGCTAATATAGTACCTTAACTTCCTACTCACAAGATGCACATGGTTTAATTCTGGAATGTGTGTTGTTCACAGTCATGTAATAATTAATAGTTTGCTTTTTGTAGTGCTTTTTTATAATTATGCTGTGTATTACCTAGATTAACTCACTTTATCCTCACAATGACCTTTGGAAGCAGTTGCTCTCGTTATGAAGAAAGTGGAACTACTAAGAAAAGGTTAATGATTTGCCCAAGGACACAGAACTAGTAAATGTTGGAGGCAGGAATTGAACTCAGGTGTTCCAGAATTTTGTTTTATTTGTTATGCTGCCCAGCTACCATCATGTTTACCATAATGGAACTTTCTTTGATTATTCCATGTGCCTTGATAAAATTTCCAAGTGTCACAGAGAGCAGGTCTTCAAGTCTTTCTTAAGGAAAGAATAAGTCTTTCACATGACGTTCATGGAAATTCAAATTGAACATGACTTTCCATGAATGTCTGTTTTCTTAAACAATGGAAATGCTTATATCATATTCTCTTTGCTCCTCAGTCCTACTCCCAAGTAAAGGATCAGTAACACCACACTGTCTTGAATAATATGTTAAAGTGAATGTGAAATAATACCTATTAAATATTATTTTATTTTAAAAACAATTTCTATTTTTGCTTTTCATATATACTTTTCTTTGGATATATTATTTTCCTCTCATTTCTTCAGCAAGCCATACCTTGTTACAAATAATAAAAATAAAGGGGGAAACACTTTAATAAAACCAGTCTATAAACTGACAGATTCCAAATGTATATGCCAACTTCATTTAAAATCCCTCATTTTTGCAAAGGAAGGTAGCATTTTCTCAAACTATCACCGAGGTCAAACTTCTTGATTATTATAATTACACAGTATTCAATTTCGTTTTTGTTGTTATTCTTTCCATTTAAATTTTGTAGTCATTATTTATGTACATTCACATAGATCTATACTTTTTTTGATTCTACTTTGTTCAACAATTTATATTTCCTTATGCTCATCTAAATTTTCCATATTCAGCCTTTCTAATAGCCATTCTGCAATCAAAGAATGTCTACTTTGTTTTTAGTAATTTGCTACCAAAGAAAAAGCTGCTGAGAATATTTTGGTGTACGAAACCTTTTGTCATTCTCTTTGACCTCCTTAGAGCATATATCTTCCATTGGGATCTCTAGGTCAAAAGGTGTGAGCATTTTAAGAACCTTTCTTTGATGGAAATTTATTTTTTTCTTAAGAGATGTCTTACATTTCTTTCATGTAGTTGGAACTATTGAATTAAAGTACACTATGCAAAAATATTTTCTGGTTCTTTTATCAGGCAATTATGTTTTTACTTTATTAATTGAAAACACATTTTAAAACAAAGTAATGCATAGAATAAACATAAGTAACATAATTTTAAGATAACTTCTTTAGTTCTTCAAAGAGCCCATTCACCCCCACAAAGATCAAAGCATATTTGATTATCTGACAACTTAATGTGGCTTTTGTGGTGATAGGACTACGTGTTGATGTAAAGGATGGATTTATTTCACATTCTTATACTTATGTGCTAATCTATAGCCTTAAAATGATTGAAACGTGACTGTGAGTCCTCCATTCCCCAACCTATGGCCATCCCTTCTATTCCATAGTAAATGGTCTTCATCAGTTTCTGGAGTCAAAATCACATCATTACCTTGTGGCAAATGGTCTCTGTACTTAGAATCATTGATTCAGAGCAAGATAGGACCTTAGAGACTAGAGAAATGGTGAACCAGAAATTAATTGGTGCACAGTAGTTGATGTTTAATAGTAGTGTTTAACTTGGTGCAACATTTTTTGTTTTATTTTTATTTTGCAGGTGAAAAATCTCCACAATATTACATAAGTAATAAGCATCGGCTAGGAATTGAACCTAAGTGCTCTGTCACCAGCCTTATTACTTTTTCAACTATACAATCATAGATTGCCACCACCTCCCCCCACTTTAGTTTTAAATAGATGGAGCATTTAACTCTCAAAAGCTTTTCACTCACCCATGCCAAATGGATAAACTCTATTGCAACGCAGCTTTAGCAAAGTGGGAGGCCCTAATATAAGGTGCTTGTAAAATCACCCCAGAGAGGGAGAATTTGACATAGGTCTTTATTTGTATGGAGTACTGAAGGTCCATTTCTCTTGCTGGCTTAATTTACTTGTGTGTATTATACACTCCCACCACACATCAACAACCGTGCACCAGTTGATTTCTGGTTCACCATTTCTTTGGGGAAGCTAAAACCTGAATGGGCATTTAGAACAAGCTGTTTTCTGACTGTGAGAGAGTCTCTTGAGGAAAAAGAATTTGAAAATCTCACATGCAATTCTGGTACACGGTTCTAACAAATCCTTCAGTTCTCCAGGTTTCGTGACTGTCAACCCATCACTCTGCACCGGTCCCCAGTTCATTTTGTATGTGCATTTATTTTAGGGGAGAAAAAAACCTGCTCTGTCCTAGCAATGTCCCCAAGCGCCTTCCAACCTTCTTCTCTCCACATCTATAGAATACATAATATTTGACACATAGCTTAGGGCTTTTTTTTTGACCTTGTACATAAGGAATTAGTGGTGTTAAACAACTCAAATTTGCAACTAACATATTTTGCATAGAGCAGTCTTGCATTCATTTGTTTCTCCCTCTTCACCTTCTACTCCCTGTCTTCACAAACACATTTAATACTTGACTTCCAGGAAGTCTAATGAACTCTCTTGAACGTTACTAGAAAGATAGCAGAGTCAGGTGGAAAAAGCAGGCCAATAAAATATGAACGAGAATAGTAGCAGTGTCATTGCCACTGCTCAGAGGCAGATAGCAGGGAGATTGCCTTAGTCTAAGTCCTTTCCTCATCCAGTAAAAATGAAAACAATGTTGTAATAAATTAGCTTGAATTCCACATCTCTAGGTGTGAAATGACAGCATGATAAATAACCTCTCTCACGTACAATCTGGGTTTCTCTCTGCCAAGGTTTTCCACCATAATATTTTCAGGCCTAAAGTCATGGTCATCAACACTTGATTAATACAAGTAGAGAAAGTTAAGATAACACTGCGGACATTTTTCACTTGGACAGTGCAATATATTAAGCACACTACATTGTACATGGGTTTGCTTTTTACCCATCATCAAAGGAATGGACAATTTTATTTATAATTAGTAACGGTAATCCTTCTACAGCCTCACAATGGCAACATGCTATAGATAGAGCTCAGGTTTAGTTGTCTGCATTTTGAGATGCAGTCCTTTCTCTTCACTGTTTGGGAGGTAGGTTGTGCAGCCCTGCAGAATTATTTTCTTCTGCTGAATTTATTTCCCAGTTTACTTTTCTATGTACTATATATATCGATAAATTATGTATATAATACAATTGTGTTTTATAAATATTTATACCACATTCACTTAACCTCAATCCATCAAATAAATTCAGTTATATGTGTACAAGTTTCACAGAGAAAGAATAAGTAAGAGTATAACTTTTTCAGCCAACCTGCTATTATCAGAAATAAATCCATATTTACTCTCTGTAGCATAGTCATGTTCTTCTACATTGATGAAAAAAATGGCCACCATAAACATTCCTTTTCCATTAATTACTGTATCTGGGAAAATGAATGTTCAACCAAATACTAAAAAACTGGATTATTCCAGGGAACGGCAAAGCTGGGTAGGGTCAGGAAAAATAATTTACTTTCAGTCCTTGAGGAGTGACTTGCATAATTAGCTTAGCTCTAAACTACTGCAGTTTATTTAGACAATGTCTGGAAGTTTTTGTTTTTGTTTTTTCTAAATTAGGAATCTCCTGAACTCTAGAAGAAGATACATACAAATTGTGAGCTGAAGCTTCTGCAGGTAATCCTGCCAAGAGAAAACATTGCAGGAATATAGATCCGGATCATTTTCCTGTGCAAAGATAGTATAGTAAT
>JAQQSW010019075.1:0-11120 GCA_028646575.1 Pseudocheirus occidentalis | reverse complement strand
ACCTTGGGCAAGTCACTTAACCCCAACTGCCCTCCAAAAAAAGCAAAAAAAAAAAAAAGATATACAGGGGCTGGGATAGGGAGACCCACCCTGCCCTACCAGAAAATAAGAGAGCAGAGCAGGGGAGGGGCTTTACAGTGGGATTGCTGTTTTAGGGTTGGGGCAAGGGCAAGACGGGGAGAAAATGTGTAATTCAAAAATGTAATGAAAATGAAAAATGTAAACAAGAAAACAAAAAAAACTAAGTTAAAAAAACAAAACAAAAAAGAATGCAAGTAAATAAGGAGGAAGTAAATGATGAGCAAAGGCAAAGGTTTCCTTATCTATAAAGTGAGAATTAAACAAAAATGATCATCTAGTTTCCTATAGCTTTAACATTCGAATCCTTTTGGTAAATGGTAACATCTCTTAGTGTGGAGGAAAATACCCTAGATTTAACTCAGAGAACCAGGATTTGAATCCACCAGCTGGTTATAGGGCCTTGGAATATATGTAATGATGAAATAAAGGCCTTTTTTCAAATACTGAAAAAAAAAAAAAAAACCAAGTTGTAGTTTGCTGACTCCTGATTTTTTGTCAGTAGGCCAGGATAACAAAAATCTTTCAAGTTAAATAGGGAAAAATTTATACTGTCTTACTCTGAGGAAAGGCCAAAATGAAAAGATGATACCTTCCCAAGCCCTAGATTTATCCTAGGAAATGCTAAAGGACAGTTCCAAAGTCAAAACTAACACTTTGGAAATGAGAAAAAAACCCAATATCTCCAGAGCTGAATAAAACTCAAGACAGAATTGGTGTAAAATACTTTAACAGATCCAAACTGAACACACCACAAACACAACATTAATCTTGTTTAACAGAAATTTCTCAGCAACTGTCTTTACATGACAATATAGACACTCTTTTGGAGGACACAGAACATGCATGAATTTCCTACCTGGGACTCTTGAATCTGTGTGAGTTTTTTCTTCTCTTGTTCTTCTTCTTGTTTTTTCTTTTTTTCTTTCTTTTCTTTTTTCTTGGCTGTTTTTAATTTCTTCTTAATCTCAAACCTAGTAAAAAGATATTAAATTTTTTTAAAGAATCTATGAAATATAAATAAAGGCTAATAAAACTTATTCATGAACTGAAATGCACATTTTGATATAGGACAGAGATAATAATGAGTGGTCTGGCCTTTGGGAAAAGGATTTCAAATACTCTACCCAAATTAGTGAATAAGGGGGCTACACTTAAAAAAAAAAAAAGTCCCTTAAGAAAAAAGGAGAAAAATCCCAGTAAACAGAACAAAACAATCTGAAACTAGAAGTGTTTGTCTTCAGATTTTTATAATACCCAGTTCTTTCCAGTTTCAACTAAATGTCACTGATAAGAAGCAATACTGAAAATCCTGGGCAAGTCCCTTACCTCCTCTCAGCTTTAGTTTCCTCATCTGTAAAATGAACTAAATAATCTCTAAAGTCTCTTATATTTATTCTAAACCTATGATCCCATTATTACTGAGACTGAACCTAAATCTAGTCTTGCCTTTCCTTAAAATCTTGCTGGGAGATAATACTTTCTAATTTAAAAATGGGGACATGGAATCAACTAAGCATTTGTTGTTAATCAATTTTCAATTAACATGAAAAACACTTCATCCTGTCTCTTAAATACACTAAAGAGAGGGCCAGGAGAGCAGTCAGCTATTCCAGAGATAAGCAGTAAGGGAACTACCAAATCTTAAATTTAAGCATCAGGGCTAAACTCCTAAATTTTGGTAAAGAATACACTTATAACCTAGAATGCAGGCACTTCAAAAGTCAATGTTAAGCCAAAGGGCTGCTCATTTTAAAATAATTTCAAGAAATCTCTAAGGTGGAAAAGATCTCACTGGTCCATATAGTTCTTGAACACAAATCCCTTCCACAACAAACCTGACATCTTCATCTAACCTTTGCTTGCAAACCACTACCATTTCCTGAGAGTTATTCCATTTTTTGATGGCCCTAATAGGAAGTTTTCCCTCACATCAAGCTTAAAATCTGCATTTTTCTAACTTTTACTCCCAGACAGCTGTAATAGTCCTCTCTTCTTTTTTTTCTGGATTAAAGATCCCTAATCATCATGTCAATAGATTCTCATATAGCGTGGTCTTATGGCCCTTCATCATCCTTGGTACCCTTGTCTGGATATTCTCCGGCCTGTCAATATCCTCCTTAAAGATGCAGTGCTCATAATTGTACACAACACAGCAGATGAGATCTAACCTGTAGAGAGGGATCATTTCCTTAGTCCTGGACACTGTCTCTCAATGCAGCTTATGAACATATTAGCTTTTTTTGGCTAAGAAAAAAAAAAAAACAACAACTTGTGGGGCGGCTAGGTGGCGTAGTGAATAGAGCATCAGCCCTGGAGTCAGGAGGACATGAGTTCAAATCTGGCCTCAGACACTTAACACTTACTAGCCGTGTGACCTTGGGCAAGTCATTTAACCCCAAATGCCCTTCCTTCCCCTCCTCCAAAAAGCAAAAAATTAAATTAAAAAAACCAAAACTTGTGGCTCACTAAAGGCCTTTAGTTTTATTGCTGTTCTTATTTTGCTTCCTTTTCCTCATGTTGGCCAGTTAATTAATTGGTTGTGTTGTTGTTTGTTGTGTTTTTTTTTTAGCTTTGTAGAACTCTGCTTCCGGGGGGAAAGCTCTGTTCCAAATCGCCGGGGTTTTCCCAGCTGCCGGAGCTATTAGGGGAGTGTTGCGGCCCCCCCCAGCTTTGACTTGCTGAGAGCGCACCCCAGGACCACCACCCAAGACCACGATCTGGATTCAGACCGTTCAACACAAGAGCACTTGGCCCTGATCAACTGATTCAGCCCCACTTCGGGTCCACAAGCCAAGGGCTCTGAAGCAGCCCAGTGGGGGCAGCCGCTGGTTACAGCAGTTCCTGCCCTTCCCTCACTGCTTCCTTGCCCTGGGGGCAGATTGGCCAAACTGCTTTTCCTCCCCCAAATGTAGCTTCAAAGTTCCACTTTCACTGACTTTCTGATCCTGGCTTGCTAGATGTGAAGATCCCTTCAGGTGCTATGGATCTGCTTCCTGGGGTAGACTCACACTGAGGCTCAGCTCCTCCCCACTGCCCTGGGGCCTGCCCGGTGTTTCGATTTTGGGCTGGGCTGGCCTTTGCTCCCGGCCTGCTGGATGAGCCCCTCCTGCTGAGCTGCCTTCCGAGAGAGATGTGTTTTCTGTATTTTGGGGGGGGGAGAGGAGGGTTTGCTTTTTGGAAGGCAATTGGGGTTAAGTGACTTACCCAAGGTCACACGGCTAGTTTTTGTGTTAAGTGTCTGAGGCCGGATTTGAACTCAGGTACTCCTGACTCCAGGGCCGGTGCTCTATTCACTGCACCACCTAGCTGCCTCTTTGCGCCACCTAGCCGCCCCTGTTTTCTGTATTTTTGTGAGTTTGAGAGCCTTAGAATTTGTTTAGGGTCATATTTTATGGATATTTAGGGTGGCTGTGTGGGAGCTGCGGAACCTTGCTGCGTCTATGCCGCCATCTTGGCACCACCCCCTTTTAAAGTAAATTTTTATTGCTAGAAATCAGTACTCTGGTTCCAAGGCTATTCTGAAATCGTGCCGTCAAGAGCCAGCACAATCATTGTAAAAACAAAAAGAAAATAACAAACCAGGAGGTGAACTAAGATCACAGTACAATTAACAAAGAGCACCAGTTAACAGAAATATCAACATGTGCTTAACCATCAACTTTACAAATAAAATTATATCCTAGCAGGAAGCCATGGGGACACTCCTGGTAGGGGAAAAATTATTTACAACCTTGCCATTCTAGCAGAACTGAGGAAGCTCCCAACCCAGGAAAGACAAACGTCCTCTCCTACACCCCTTGGGTGGCTTGAAATCCCCTGAACCTCCTACAGTGATTATTCATGAGGTCTTAAGATCGCAAAGTCCCAAGTGAACAATTTTCCATCTATTCCTATTAAACCTCACCGTCATAAATTCAGTCCAATACTCTACCTTGTCAAGATCTTTTCAGACCAAAAAAAAAAAAAAAAAAAAGTAAAAAAAAAGATCTTTTCGGGGGCGGCTAGGTGGCGCAGTGAATAGAGCACCGGCCCTGGAGTCAGGAGGACCTAAGTTCAAATCCGGCCTCAGACACTTAACACAAAAACTAGCCGTGTGACCTTGGGCAAGTCACTTAACCCCAACTGCCCTCCAAAAAGCAAAAAAAAAAAAAAAGATCTTTTCAGACACTGTCATCTATCACATTAGGTATTCCCTTCTAAAGCAAGGGTTCTTCACCTTTTTTGTGTCACAGATCCCTTTCAGCAGTCTAGGGAAGCCTATAGACCCCTTCTTATAATATTTCTTGCATATACTCACAACTGAAGGAAATGCTAAATTCCAGTTAGAGATTATTGAAAATTAAAGATGTATTTTTTTCCCCCACATAAGTTAACAAACCTCTTGAAATCTATCCATGGATCACTTGTGTGGGTTGGTAGACCAACTCCTGGTTGGTTATTTGTGTTACTGTCAATCTGATAAGCATGCCATCTATATCTTCACTCAAAGTCACTGATAAAATTGTTAAATACCACTAAGGCAAGCAGATTCCTACAATATATTGATGTGCTTGCCTGCATATTCACCTTGTAAATTCTAGGTTTTAAAGTTTTCTTGATAACTGAAAATTGATATATTTTATAATTTTCTAATTTTTTTCTTTAGCAAATCAAATATATCCAGCAATTTCTGTTCTAAACAGAAGACTGGTTTTCTGTATAAGAATCTTTATGAACATTATTTGTAATAGAGGAAAAGCAGAGGGGAAGATAAGGAACAAAGCAAAGATACTATAACACACTCCTTGACATGAAGAAAGGATATAACTTTGCCTTTCCTCCCAGGGACATGATTAAGAAAGTTAGATAAGGTCCCAGAAAATCTCTAACCTATGAGATGTAGCTAACATTCAAAGTACAGCTAGTACACAGTCTAAATGCTTTATTGTCACAGTTACACGTCCCAAGACTAGTTTCTATTTGGAGGTAGGGTTTGATGGGAGGGGAAAAGAGAGGGAGAAAAGAAAAGAAAAGAAAGGACACATAACCATAGTTTTTACCTTCTCTTCAGCACCTCTCTCTTTTCTATCCTGTTAAACAGTTCCTGTTCCCTCTCCTTCTCTGTCATTTGTTCTAAACGGGCCCTATCTTCTTCATCTCCCATGAGGTCTTCTCCATATCCATCATGGAATTCCTCATCCTCAGAGGAAGAATCCGAATCTGAGCTGGAGGAGGAACTGTTACTGTCCGAGTCAGACACTTCACCTGAAATGCAATCCTAGATGTTAACAGTATAATATATTTGAATGAAGTTGATGAAACCACACATACTGTATAGAGTGTTCACTAGCTGTCCTTTAGTTTACTACTACCCAAAATAAAAATGATTTACAGCCCTAATACCAGCTCTGGCTCACTGAAAAAATCGGAAAGTTTAAAGACAGGAGAACAAAACTGAGTTCTCAATGAGCCACAGTTAAAAGACAGTAAAACAGAACAAGATGAGAAGAATGGCATGGAAAAGAAAGACAGAATTTAATTAACCAATGTGTCGATATTTTAAAAGGCACAAATTAAAAGCAATTTATCCAGATGAAGTCTGTGCCCAGGTCAATAATAAGTTGCAAAGTTATTTCAAAGGAAATTTTAGGTTAACTATTCTAGCTTAGAAATTTCATATTAAGATCTAGTTATGGCAATTGATTCCTGGAACTGGCTTTACACAAAAGAATTTCTACAAGTTATTGTGTGTCATGTAAAGAGTTTTCCTCTCTGTCATTTCTTCAGTAATCAAGAAAAGGAACGCAGTTAATATACTTTCTTAGCATCTGCAGATGACAAGATATGGCAAACCTAAGAAACTACAGATAATGTCTTACTCTATATATTGTCCAGCCTCAGCCTTTAACAACTGTAGCACTTTTAAGAGAAGTGAATTTATCAGCTAGGTCTGGATAGAAGGTCCTGTCTTACCTTCTTCAGGGGCTGAACTCTCAGCCGAGCTGTCTTTGTCGGAGCTACCTGAGGAAGCAGCTTTGTTTGTCTGTTTTTTCATGGTTCCCTTCTTCTCTATCTTCCCAGTTTTTCCTTTTTTCTTATTTTTTGAGCCTCCAACTGTCCACTGCAAGGAGAAGGGGAAAAAAATGACAGAGGGATTCAAATTTCCAAAGGAAGAAGAAAAATGTGTAGTTTATACCAAGAGAATGAAACATGAATTAAGTACCTACTGTGTGCCAAACACTGTGCTAGACCCTGGAGATGCAAGAAAAAGAAATGAAACAATCCCTTCCCTCAAGAAGCTGACACTGTTTGGGGGAGATATGATGTACATAAATATGTATAATATATTGTAAATAAATACAAGGTAATTCTGAGAGGGAAGTTGGGGAACAGAGAGGAGAGAGGGAAGGAGGGAGAAGACAGGAGAGAGGTATCAGAAAAGGTCTTGTATAGAAGATGGTACCTGAGCAGAGTTTTGAAGGAAACTAGGGATTCTAAGAGAAAAGGATGAGAAGCAAGTCCATTCTAGGCATGGGGGACAGCATATGCAAAGGCAAATGGAACTTTTATTGTTAATTACAGAAAGCTTTAAGGCAAAACCAGAACAAAACAAAAATCATCACATTTAGTTCACTTAATAGCAACAACCCATCTTGCCTGCCTGAACACCTGAGGCAGAGCAGAAGCTGCTATCACAAAGAAAGTGAGGCCCAGCCTATGTTTGGTTAACAAGGGAGAAACCCACTCCAGTGGGTGGGTTGGTCCCATTTCTACTAGGAAGCAAGAAAAGCAGGATTTTGTCACCTGTGTTCATTTAAAGATATGATAATTAAGAAATAACCTCTAGGAAGGGAATGTGGCAGGGACCCCAAGCGGCATCATGTGTAACACACAGCACCTCCACAAGCAGAGACTCCCCCAGAAATAATCTTCTCTGGGTGCCCTGTCCTCAGACCAGGTAAGCACCGATGTGCTCTGTGCTGACTGCAAAGTTGGGCCTCAGAAGAAACAAGTCAGAGGAGTCTTTCCCCCCACCCCTAGACACACCCCAAAGAGCAGTCCACCCTGACACAGCCTGTCACAACTCTATCCTGCTTCCCCAAATCTTCAAAAAGCAAAGGCTCAAGAAAAGTATGACAAAGAAAACAGAAAAAGCTACAACCTAAGGATGAGGGGCTTCAAAGACACTAGACTGAGCACTGAACTGCCTCCATCCAGCTAGGGCAAACCGAAGCCTCACCCCTCTCCTTCTCAGCCAAAAGTAGCTTCTTCCAATGAGGAGACATGGTAAGAAAAGTAGTTCAAAAAACCAAGGTGGCTCTGAAGAATTCCTGCACAAAGCTATGCCTTTCTCCTGCCACAAACAGCTAGCCAATAGGCTATGGACTAACCTGGAATAGGGCCAGGAGCTATGACAGCCTCAGTCCAGGAAAAGTATAAACTCAACTAACCAACTAGATGTTGACAACTCAGAAGAGGCCATCAGTGGTTGTTAGACGATGGAGTCAGGCCACAGGCTCCCACCATCCCACCCAGACTCGAGTCTGGGATGCATACATGGCACGTCATTCATCTAGCAGAAGGGGGAAAAGCGTGGCAACATGGCCAAGTATGGCACCTTTCAGACCCATGGTAATGATGAACAAAGGGAACAGAACAGTGATGGGATAGAGGAAGAAGATGACTTGGAATCATTTTTAAAAAAAGGAAAAAAAACATCAGATCTATATGTTCCCTTCCCCAGACACACACAGAAAAGAAGTTGCAATTTCTCCAAGAGAGAAGGTTAATTCCACATGTGGCGCTTGCAGTCCATGTGTGGGGAGTAACAAGGCTAAATTGGCTGTACCACAGAGTGCTCAAATTGAAGTAATATGATAAAGGTCTGCTAACCTGAAGTGAAACAAAACTCAACAGCAGCCAAAGTGGAGAAACTGGAGAATCTAGGACAGGCCTGTAAAATGAAGCTCTTCTCCTCTCATTATGGAGGGGATATCAGAAGTCATAGCAATCCTGAAATAAACTACCTAGATGGTTTGTGCCTTTAACACATTTTCTTATATTGTTAATCTGAGAACACATAATTCAAATGAAGACTTGTAAGACATCAAACATGAGAACATCAAAAAAGTGAGAGTGAATTCAAAAAAAATTAGAATGTACCTGAATCCTAAATAAAAAGGAGGGGATAAAAGAGGAGAGTATTATTAAATAGGGACTGCTCAAGATTAGCCTGAGAAAGAGAGGGGGAACAATTTTCATGAAATATTCTGATAAGCAGCCCTACTGTGTATATGGTTTTGTTTTGGTTTTTTTGGAGGGGGGAAGACAAGACAATTGGAGTTAAGCGACTTGCCCACAGCTAGTCAGTGTGTTAAGTGTCTGAGACCGCATTTGAACTCAGGTCCTCCTGATTCCAGGGCTGCTGCTCTATTCACTGAGCCACCGAGCTGGCGCGCGCGCACACACACATACCCATATTTGCCAATACCAAATACAAAGAGATAAGACATGTTTTACAAGTATATATTGAGAACAATCACACAACCTCCAACTCACGCAGCAGACCGGCTAAAAGGTTCTTACTGGTAAAACTAAAGAAGTCTGCCATATTAATATTCTGGGTATCCACTGGTGAAGAACATCCCAAAGATAGCACTACCACCACCATACTACTAGCACTACTACTAGCACCACCACAACTTTATATCTGAATAGCACTTTCATAGGCATTACTTCACTGAATTCTTACAAGAACCCTATAAGGAAAAGGTAGGGATGATCTCCATTCTGCAGATGAAAAAACTGAGGGTCAGAGAGTTTTACTGATGAAGTTCAGTAATTGACAAAGCTATAATTAAAACCTGATTCTGGGTCCTAGTCCAGTGCTTATTCTGCTACCTCAAAGTTGATTCAGAATTTAATTCTACAAACATTTATTAAGTGCTTAAGATGGGCCAGGCACCAGGAACAAAAAACTAAAACTAAACAGTCCCTAAACTCAAGGTATTTCAGTTCACTATCATGATACCTCTTGAAGATAAAGATAGTATTATCGCAGGGTGTCTAGGTGGCACAGTGAATAGAGAACCAGCCCTGGAGTCAGGAGGACCTGAGTTCAAATCCAGCCTCAGACACTTAACACAAAAACTAGCCCCGTGACCTTGGGCAAGTCACTTAACCCCAACTGCTCTCCAAAAATCAAAAAGATAGTATTATCCGAAAAAGCTTAGGATTTCAAGTAAGAGAAACTGGGTTCATATCTGGGCTCTGCTAGTTATTAGCTGGGGGACCTTGGGCAAGAGACTTTAGCTCTCTGGGTTTTAGTTTTACCATCTGTAAAATGAGGGTAGAGTTTGGACTTGATCAGTGGAACCTTTTTAATAACAGAAAGAGGTATCAAAAATCCCCAGGATAACTTGATATACTATTCATAATATTTTTTTCATATGTATTTATTAAGTGCTTACATTAACTACAATAATAAATTAAAACTTATATTACATAATTATAAAATGTGATATCTGGTATGGTATACAGAGCACAATGAGGGTATGTGCACACTTCTTACAGTCTATTGGAAATCAGTTTATGCTTGACTGTCAAACCCTTGTGGCAGTTTGGAAACAATTTGATGATACATGATGAGAAACTACAAGAACACAGTGCACTTGGTCAGAAGTGACCAGAGTTTGATGTAATCCCTGAATAAATACCAAAATCACTGTGCATATGATCATGACAAAACTGTTCCAGAAGCAAACTTGTAATGCTTAAAACCATGCACATGTTTGTTTGTCACAGAGGAAAATATGTATTTATAACATAAGTGGGACATTTAATTTATTGCTTAAGGTACTACTAAAGAAAATTTTTTTTCATTAAGCTCCTTTTGACCATTGTCTCAAACTTGTCTGAGAACCATGAAAGACAAATCTCTGAACTAGAGGACCCATCCTAAAGAAGAAGCTAGGTGGTACAGTGGATAGAGTCCTGGACCTGAGGTCAGGAAAATCTGAATTCAAATCTGGCCTCAAACACTAGCTGTGTAAACCTGGGCAAGTCACTGAACTTCTGTTTGCCTTAATCCATTGGAGAAGGAAATGGCAAACTGCTCCAGTATCTTTGCCAAGAAAACCTTATGGTCAGCACTGGTGTGCTATGCTCCAGAGGATCACAAAGAGTTAGACATGACTGAACAACAAGGATCCATCCAGTTCTAAATTCTATGATTCCATATGGGAGGATCATGAAAGAAGTTGGCACTTGAACTAATCCTTGAAGAAGGCTAAATATTCTGAGAAAGAGATGTGGACCGGAGCATGGGGGTTATTATTCGAGAATACAGACTACAGGAAACGAATTATAGGGGCGGCTAGGTGGCGCAGTGAATAGAGCACCAGTCCTGAACTCAGGAGTACCTGAGTTCAAATCCGGTCTCAGACACTTAACACAAAAACTAGCCGTGTGACCTTGGGCAAGTCACTTAACCCTAACTGCCCTCCAAAAAGAAAGAAAAAAAAAAAAGAAAAGAAAGAAAAAGGAAATGAATTATAGAGATGATGTAACAACTAGTGTGACAGTTCAGCGAGAACAGAGTTTGTGAAAGGGAATAATATGAAAGGAGGCTGAAATAAGAGATAAGAAGAGCTAGAGATAGAGATAGAAGATAAGCTAGAGATAAGCCTGAATGCAAAGCAAAAGGAACTATGTATTCTCCTAGAGGAAACTGGGAGCCACTGAAGGTTTCTGAGTTAACTACCCAGTCATTTCTGTGCCTTAAGAAGATTATTTTGGCAACTTTGCTGAAGGGTTAGAAAGGGGGGGCTTAGAGGCCAATTAGGAAGTCATTTTAATAGTTCAGGGAATAGGTGATAAAATCTGAACTAAGGCTGTGACCCTGTGAGTTAAAAGAAACCACTTGAATACTGTGGAAGCACTATCAGGATAACCCAAGATCTGGCAGCTTCTACACTGAGGGATCAAAGGGCCTAGAATATGACATTTCAAAGATTAAGGGAGCTGGGATTAAAACCAAGAATCAACTACCCAGCAAAATT
>JAQQSW010019074.1:0-11120 GCA_028646575.1 Pseudocheirus occidentalis | reverse complement strand
TCACATTATTTCCCTCATTACATTGCAAGCTCCTTGAAGGGAATGCCTCATTTTTGCTTCTTTTTTATTCCCTGTGCTTAGCCCAGTGTCTGGAACAATGTGGGCATTTAATACATGTTAGCTGATTGAGTAAGAAAAAACTCTGTGATACTACCTCACACCTATCAGATTGGCTTACATAATGAAAAAAAGTGACAAATGCTAGGGGAGACGTGGGGAAAAATGGGAACACTAATGTTTTGCTGATGGGATTGTGAACTTGTCCAACAAATCTTGAGAACAGTTTTGAACTAAGGTCAAGGAGTCATAAAACTGTGTATTAATGTGGAAATACCACTATACCCTAAGAAGACAACAGAAAAAGAAAAAGGACTGGCATGTGTAAAAATATTTATCACATTTCTTTTTGTGGTGGCAAAGAATTGGAAACTGAGGTGATGTTCCTCAACTGGGCAATGGTTGAACAAGTTGTGGTACTTGATTGTAATGAAATACTATTGTGCTATAAGAAATGATAAACAAGATGGTTTCAAAAAAACCTGGGAGGACTTATATGGACTGATGCAAAATGAAGTGAACAGAACTAGAACATTGCATATTGTAACAGCAAAATCATAATTATAATCAACTGTGAAAAACTTAGCTGCTCTGATCAATACAATGATAAGCAGTTGCAAAGTTCTCCCTGAACACCCCAAACACTCCAAGATATAAAATAATAGTGCTGTAATATGCAATAGACCTAGGAATATTTTCTGCTCTGGTTTTTTTCCTTAGAAATTAAGAAGTTAATAATGATTTTGTTGCAAAAGAGGGAATTTAAACCTAAACCTGATCATGTTTGTTTGTTTTCTGCAGATATACTTACTCTGGATCATTGTATTGCTGAGAATAGCTAGATTAGTCATCATACAATTGATCATCATATAATATTTGCTATTACTGGGTATGCTGTTCTGATGCTGTACATTTCATTTTGCATCAGTTTATGTTAGTCTTCCCAGGTTTTTCTGAGAGCATCCTGATGGTCATTTCTCATAACACAACATTATTCTATCCTAGTCATATACCACAGCCTTGTTTTATGGATGAGCAATCTGAGACTTAGAGAGGTTAAATGTGACTTTTCCATCACATAGTAAATTTCTGAGGCAATATATGAAGCCTGGTATGCCTTATTTCAGGGTTCAACATTCTATTCACCATGACGCTAAAGATTATGTAGCTACTTCTAAAGAGTTCTTACTTAGATAAGGACTTTCTGTAAGAAAGAACTGGTATTCACTTATGAATAACTGCATTTTAGATCTGGTCATTCACTAGTCCTGATTGCTAATTCATCTCTTGGTAAGCCTGTATCTCTTCTCATTTGAGAGAATCACATGTGTGGCTTTGTTAAATCCTTATTGAAATTTGATTTTTTGATATATTTTAATGTATGTAAAAGCTATATTTCATTGAAGAAATGTGTGGAGGTCACAAAGGGATAATAAAGTGATTTTTGTTGTTATTTTTATGGTCAGAATTTTATTAACATTGAATCTCTCATATTTCCAGGATAATTCCAACCTGTTCTTAGTAAATATTTAAAAATTCTAACAGGGTAATCCATTTGCTAGTATTTTGTTCAGTATTTGTAGTGCATGAGTCACCTGATAAAGTGAATAGAAACCTGAATGTAGAGTCAGTAAGACTTTGATCCAAGTCCTTCCCGTAATGGACTCATGGAGTGACCTCAAGAAACAATCTTAGCTTCTTAGAGATTGAAGTCACTCTTGACACTTTAGCAGACAGTATGCAAATACTTCTTGGTAGAGGATGTTTCCTCACTTCAAGAGAGCCAGCTGAACTAACAAGGCACCCTGAAGGAGAGACAGGGGGCAGTACTATCTAATGTCTAAGGAAACCTTAATGAAATCAGTCCAAGAATCTATGCCCAAAAGCCTTGGGAATAGTAGTGTCCCCCAGACCACCAGATGTACTTAGAGCCTAATACCTGCAGCCATCATTTAGGGGAAAAATAATTTTATAGAAGGGGTCCAGTAACAATTACTAACTAATTTTCATCAATAGACAGATGAACATTAGACTTCTGGAATGGAGGTACCACTCAGATGAGTGGTTCTATTTTCAACCTGGCCCTCATAGTCATTATTCATGGAAACAAGGTCTGTGGAGAGGTGCCAACCAACTAGCACCTACAGGACAGCCACATTAGGTTAGCTGACATAGCAAGGTACCCTGAGGGAGAAAAGAGACAGCATGTGCCAGGCAAGTCAAACTATTGCTACCACCATGACCATCATCCTTCAAACCATGATGGAGACAGACACTGATCCCAAGAGACTTTGCCATGCAATACCTCCAGCCCAGCTATACCTAATTGTAAAAACCCACAGCTGTGATCTTGGAAAACAGTCCCTTTGGAGGTGCAATCTGGTCCTGTGGTTGCTAATGCCACATCTATCAAAGAAATTCTTCTCACTCAAGTCTTTGGCCCTGTCAAATGGTTCACCATAGAAGCTAAAATAATTTTATCAGTGGAAATGACATTGATGAAGAAGCATTACCATCTGTTTTGCTGCTGCACCCTAAGGACCATGGGACCTTTCTAAATGATTGCAACTGAAACCTTTCAAATGTGCTCCCTACATTAAAATGAGATCAACTTGAGAATGGTGTCTTACATTTCTATTTGTAAACCTAGAATTTAGTACAGTACAGTGCACATGCTAAGCACGTAATAAATGGCTTATTTATTAATTCATTCAAATTCTCAACATCAGTGAAATCACAGGTCTAGTTAATTTTTTTTTATTGAAAATGGTCTATAGTTTTATTTTTCTACTTTACTTATGAAGAAGTTTCCTGTACTACTGCCGATCAAATTAATAAACATACTTGGGTTATAAAGAAAGGCAAAAAACCAGATCCTGTTCTCAAGGATATCTGGCCAATGGAACGGGGGTGAGAGGAGGATGAAGTGCCTTGCATTGCAAATTTTAAAACCTTATTTAGAGAACTGAGAGGTAAAAATGACTTGTCTAGGGTCTCACAGCTGTGTAGCAGAGGTGGTACCTGAACGCAGATCTTCCTGAGTATTAGAATTAATGTCTTATCTCCAGTGTAATGTTGTTTCTCATATTTTGAAAAATTCCATATTATTTATGTTTTTGGTGTTAATTGGCAAATATTTGACAATAATATTTTTACATTATAAGTAAATCATTTACATTCATTGTGCTTCCCTTTTCATTTTAATTTAGATAAATTGGTCTTTCTTCCTGTCCCTATTCCTGTTTTGCTCTTTCTTTCTCCCCCTTTCTCTTTTCCTTCTTTTCATATCTGCTCCCTCTCCATGTTTCTTTCTTTTTCTTTTCCCCTCTTCCTCTCTTTGAAATAAAATTATGTAATGGTTTACCTATTTTGTTGGTCTTTTAAAAATCATTCAGTTCTATTCATTGTCTCAGAAGTTTGTTTTTTTTCTTGTTCCCAATTTTAAAATTTCTCCTTTAATTCTTCAGTTATTAATTTCTTGATTTTATGGAGTTAAAAAAGTTGTATGCTCAGTTTACTGATTTCCTTTTATTTATATTAGTTTAGAAACAAAATTTTTTGTAAGAAATACTCTAGTAACACCCCACAATTTTGATATGTTATATCATTGGTATAATTTTGGAAATATGTTATATACATTTTCTTAACAGGATTTTGCTGAGCCAATCTATAACCTAAAAATAACAAAACAGCAGGCCAGAGACAAAGTGTCAGTATTCAGGTAGTTTTTCAATTAATAAGTTTCATTACGAGAAACAGATGTACAAATCAGGAATTCCCCTGATCAGAATTCCATCTTGCTGAAGTGAAGACAGAGATTATATAAATAAATCACATGTGGGAAGGGAGGGGGGAAGGTGAATTACAAGCAATTGTTCTCAAAGCTAGAGTGGTTTTCATGGCAAACTCCAAAATGGAAGATAATACAAAAGTTCTGGAGTTCTACTGGAACAATATTGCTCGAGGCCTTAGGGATCATTACTTGGTGGGTTATAGGACCAGAGTTCTTCGACAGGAACATGTTCTACAGCCTTTGATTTGCTGCACTTCAGGTACATGGGCATAAGGATACCAGCGATTATGAGCCTTGTCAAAGTCTGATTCATCAGTTCAAACCTCATTGTGAGTTTTCTCACAAGAGAAGCAATGCTGAAAAATCTAATCTATTAGCCTATTTCTTACACATATCATATCTACTATTATTATTATAAAAATCAGCAATCTCTCCAAAATAGATATGTAAGTAGATCAGCAGGTATGCACATGAATAAATATTTACATATTGTATGATTTTTCTTTTAACCACGCATTCTATAGGATTACATTTTTCGTTATACTTTTTATGTTTCCTATTTTGCAACTACCACCAATTTATGCTATCTTGTTTTTATATCGCTGTTTTCAAATTCTTGACTTCTTTTTTGCTTAGCATTCTGTTACACATGGCTAAGTCTAAAAGAAGCATTTTGAAATACCAGAAGTCATTGTCTTACCATATAGGTTATCCTGAAATCTAGATAATTGTCTTTAAGTACTGAGATCTTATGCCATTGGATGAGTGTATATTTATTGTTAGCTTCACAATAGTGTGGAATTTGAATGACTAGAAGTAGTTTCCAAGACTATGGATTAAGTAGACACTTTTTGCACTCTAACATTTTTCTTACTTAGTAATATCTATCAACTAAAATGTCTTGGACAGGGGTGACTAGGTGTCACAGTGAATAGAGCACCAGCCCTGGAGTTAGTCAGGAGCACCTGAGTTCAAATGTGGCCTCAGACACTTAATACTTTACTAGCCATGTGCCCTTGGGCAAGTCACAACTCCAATTACCCTGCCTTACTCCCTCCAAAAAAAAAAAGTCTTGGACAAGCAGAGTCATACAAAATAGTATGTGGGGAGAGTGGGAGTAGGGATGGTGATATGTAGAAAAAGAGGTAATGGATTGGTGACCTTTAAGACTTCAGTTCGTTAAAATAGAATAAAGTATATAATTCTATTAGATCCTGATGAAATGTTTGGTTGTGCCCCTAGTGATTTCTGTTTGATGGAATTATATATTTCATTTTGCTATTATCTATAAATTTCATGTGTCTTGAATTGCTCACTCAGATTTGACTTCTTAGAAAGACTTGTACCATAAGCCCTTAACTGCAGGCCTTCAAAAACCTGACAAGAACTTAGAGGCTTTTGGAACAGAAAAAAAGCTTATAAATAGAAAATTATATGAATTGGCAATGTAGGCTGAGTGACCCAACCAAAGCAGTTTCCCATAAATGATTAATATGTTTGAGATTTATAAGCCCAGTACCACTTGTAGTCTCCTTAATGTTTTTTCCCTTCTCGGAGGGGGGAGGGCAGAGCAATTGGGTTTAAGTGATTTGTAAAGGTCACATGGCTAGTGTTAAGTGTCTGAGGTTGGATTTGAACTCAGGTCCTCCTAACTCCAGGGTTGGTGCTCTATTCACTGTGCCACCTAGCCACCCCATTCTCTTTAACTTTTAAGGCAGTGAAGAAAACAGTAGGCATAAAGAAGCATTAATTAATAGCTTCCTATGTACCAAGCACAATATTTAGCACTGTGGATACAAAGAAAGACAAAAATAAAAACAAAAATACTCTGGATCTTGGAATTTTAATATTAATATTGTTTCAAGATTTATGATGATCTTAAACACAATGAACTTTCCTCTCTTGTCTTTATTAAAATTATGTGTATATACATAAATATTTTAATATATATTTATATTTATTTATATATTCATAAATATATACTTATATCATATTATAAATATATATACATATATATTAATTTTTACCTTGCCTGAGATCTATTCCAACTTATTTTTTTTGAGACATAGAAGAATACTACTCCACACTCTCCGTTTGACTGGACGTTAATGAATGAATCCTGATATTGTAAGCATTTTTCTCAAACTAGACATTGGTTGACTTAGCTTTCTAATTAATTTTGCAACAGCTTCATTTTAGGGGTGATTTCATCAGCCTTACATTAATGGTATTTGTTTTTCCCATTTAATTGTTGAAATATTGTTTTTCTTCATAAGAAAAAGAAAAATATGAGAGAATAAAATAAGTGCAATTCTTTTTGAGTTTATAACTAATCAATCTTTTTTGACCAATCTTTTTGTACTTAATGTTTCCCCAATTACACGTAAAAATTATTTTAACTTTCATTTTTAATTTCCAATTTCCAAATTCTCTACTTCACTGCCCCCCTTTCATTGAGAAGGCAAACAATATGACATAGATTATACATATGCAGTCTGGCAAAGCATATTTTTTATGTTAATCATGTCAGAGAAAACACAGGCAAAAAAATCCCAAGAAAAACAAGAGTAAAAAAAGGCATGGTTTCATGTGCATTCAGACTCCACTATTTCTTTCTCTGGAGATGAATAACATTTTTCATCATAAGTTTTTATGAATTGTCTTTGTATCATTGTATTGCTGAGAATAGTTAAGTCATTTAAAATTGGCCATTGAACCGTATTTGCTATTACTGGTTGTGCTCATTTCACTTTGCAACAGTTCATGTAAATCTTTCCAGGTTTTTCTGAGGCCATCCTGAACATCATTTCTCATGTATCACAGCTAACTTTGATTTGAGTGAGGGAAGAGTGTGCAAGGTCACCAGCCTCACTTTCTCCTTGAGAATCACCTGAATCCAGTGAACAGATATTCATCAGGATGAATGAATATGGCCTAAGGTGCAATGGGAGACCCTGGCCCCCTTATTCAGTCTGGTACTAGAAATGTTAGCAGTAGCAATTAGAGAAGAAAAAAAATCAAAGGAATCAAATTAGGATAAGAAGAGACTAAGCTATCACTCTTTGCAGATGACATGATGATATACTTGGGGAATCCTAAAGAATCAAGTAAAAAACTTCTTGAGATAATAAATAAATTCAGCAAAGTTGCAGGATATAAAATAAACCCACATAAATCCTCAGCATTCCTATATACTTTCATTGAAAGCCAACAGCAAGAGATAGTAAGAGAAACCCCATTTAAAGTTACTGTAAACATTATAAAATATTTGGGAATCTACCTGCCAAAACAAACCCAGTACCTTTATGAACAGAACTACAAAATAATTTTCACACAAATAAAATCAGATCTCACTAATTGGAAAAGCATCAATTGCTCATGGCAAGGTAGAGCTAATATAATAAAAATGACAATTACATATTTAGTGCCATGCCAATCAATCTACCAAAAATTACTTTATAGAACTAGAAAAAATAGTGACAAAATTCATTTGGAAAAATAAAAATCCAGAATATTAAGGCAATTAATGAAAAGAAATGTTAGGAAAGGTGGCCTAGCCATAAGAGATTTTAATCTCTTTTGTAAAGCAACAGTCCTCAAAACTTTCTGGTATTGGCTAAGGAACAAAGTAATGGATCAATGGAATAGATTGGGTACAAAAGACTCAGTAGTCAACAACTATAATAACATACTGTTTGATAAGCCCAAAGACCCCAGTTTCTGGGTTAAGAATTCACTATTTGACAAAAAATTCTGGGAAAATTGGAATACAGTATGGCAGAAACTGGGCATAGACCATCATCTAATGCCATACACCAAAGTCAAGTATAAATGGGTGCATGATCTATGTATAAAGGCTAATACTGTAAATAATCTGGGGAAGCAAGGAATAGTTTACCTGTCAGATTTGTGGAGTAGGGAAGACTTTATGACCAAGGAAGAGTTGGAGAGCAGTATAAAATGCAAAATTTATAATCCTGATTACATTAAATTTAAGTTTCTTTACAAACAAAGCCAATGTAACCAAGATTAAGAGTGAAGTGGGAAATTGGGAAAGAATATTTACAATCAGTGTCTCTGATAAAGGCCTCATTTCTAAAATATACAAAGAATTAAGTAGAATTGATAAGAATACAAATCATTCCCCAATTGATAAGTGGTCAAAGGATATGAACAGGCAATTTTCAGATGTAGAAATGGAAGATATCTTTAAGCATATGGAAAAAGGCTCTAAATCACTATTGATTCAAGAAATGCAAATCAAAACAACTTTGAGGTACCACATCTCACCAGTCATATTGTTTAAGATGACAAAACAGGAAAATGACAAGTGCTGGAGAGGATGTGGAAAAATTGGAATGCTATGCATTGTTAGTGGAGATGTGAACTGATACAACCACCCTGGAGGGCAATCTGGAACTATGCCAAAAGGGCTATAAATAATTGCATACCCTTACACCCAGTAATACCACTTTTGATATTGTATCCCAAAGAGATCATAGAAGTGGGAAAAGGACCAATATGTACAAAAATATTTATTGCAGCTCTCTTTGTGGTGGCTAAAAACTGGAAATTTAAGGGATGCCCATTAATTGGGGAATGGCTGAACAAGTTATGGCATATGAATGTAATGGAATACTATTGTGCTATAAGAAATGAGAAGGAGATGGACTTCATAACTACCTGGAGAGGCTTATACAAATTGATTCTAAGTGAGAAGAGCAGAACCAGGAAAAATTTGTACAGTCACAGACACATCATATGTGTGATGACCAGCCTTGATAAACTGGACTCTTCTCAGCAACACACTGTTGAAAGACAACTCTACAAATCTCAGAATGGAAGGAGATATCTACATTCAGAGAAAGATCTAGAAAGACTAGAGTTTAAATGGAGACTGAAGCAATACATTCTATCGTTCTTTTCTATGTTTGTCTTTTTTCTTTTTTTCCCATTTTTCATTCCATTGGTTACAACCCTTCTATACAACCAGACTATTGTACAGTGTGAAAGTGTTTGCAGATCCTGTATGTGATTGTATACCTCCATGGTGGGGGTGGGGAAAAGGAAGGGGAGAAAATCTGAAACTCAAGTGATTCTGGATCTCAGTCTTGTAAACTAAAAGTAAACAAATAAGTCAATAAAAAAAGATTTTTGTTTACATAGGTCCTTTTCCTTTAAAAAAATTTAATCTCATTGAGATACACACCTAGTAGTGGCATTGCTGGATCCAAGGGTATGCAAGCTTTTATAGCCTTTGGGCATAGTTCTAAATTAACTCTCCAGAATGGTTGAATCAGTTAACAAATTCACCATCAGGGCATCAGCTTTTTCCACATCCCTTCCAGTGTTTGTCATTTTCCTTTTCTGTCACATTAGCCAACCTTATAGGTATGGGATGATAGTTCATAGTTGTTTGAAATTGTTTGTCTCTTATCAATAGTGAATTAGAACATTTTTTTCATATGACTATATGTAGGTTTGACTACTTTTTCTGAAAACCACCTTTTCATATGCTTTCACCATTTAACAGTTGCACAATCATTCTTATTTTTAAAAATTGGCTCAATTCTCTATTTATCTGAGAAATGAAGCCTTTATCCGATACTTACTGTAATTTTTTTTTGCTATTGTGATTGCTGACTTTTTTCCCTTCATCCTATTTCACTCTCTGTTTATCCTGTTCTCTTCTTTCACCCTACACTTCCTCAAAACAATTTTGTTTCTATCATCTTTCAACCTTACACAATATTCCCTCCCTTCTATCAGCCCCCTACCTGCTTATCTTATTTACTTCCCCCTCATACTTTCTTGCAGGGGTAAAATAGATTTCCATATCCATCTGAATGTATATATCACTCCCATTTTGAACCAATTCTGGTGCAAATGGAGTTGAAGTGGTCCTGTCTACCTTCCCTGTTGTTCCCCCTACTGTAAAAAGCTCTCTTGTTCCTCTTCTTTCTGAGATAATTTATCATTCTACCTCTCTCTTCCCCCTTCTCAAAGTTCATCCCTCTTTCTCATCCTTTAAATTAATTTTATTTTTTTGGATATCATCTGATCGTATTCAACTCACACCAAAGTCCTTTTTCTGCCTTAATGATGAGACTTTTAGGAGTTACAGGTATGTTCCTATGTAGGAATATAACAGTTTAACCTTATTTAATTCCTTATGCTTTCGCATTCCTATTTATCTTTTTATGCTTCCTTTGGTTCTTGTATTTGAAAATCTTATTTTCTATTCAAGTACAGTCTTTTCATCAGGAAAGCTTGAGAATTCTCTATTTTACTGAATATCCATTCCCTGCCATGAAGGATTATACTCAGTTTTGCTGGGTAGATGATTCTTGGTTGTCATCCTAACTCCGTTGCCTTCCAGAATATCACATTCCAAACCCATTCTTTAATGTACTTACTAAAGTTTTTGTTATCCTTACTGTGACTCCACAATATTTGAATGGTTTCTTTCTGTCTGCTTGAAATATGTTCTCCTTGACCTGGGAGCTCTGCAATTTGGATGTAATATTCCTGGGAGTCCTGATTTTCAGTTCTCTTTCAGGAGGTGATTGGTAGAGTCTTTCCATTTTCCATTTTCCATTCTATTTTACTTTCTGGTTCTTAAATATCAAGATAGTTGTCCTTGATAATTACTTGAAAGATGATGTCTAGGCTCTTTTTTAAATCATGAATTTCAGATAGACCAACTATTTGTAAATTCTTTCTCCTTGATCTATATTCCAGGTCAATTGTTTTTCCAATGAGACATTTCATAGTTTCATCCATTTTTTTCATTCTTTGGATTTTGTCCTTTTTTAAATTATTTTTTATGTAATAAATTTTATTTGTTTCTTGTTTACATCATTCATTTTCATGAGATTTTTGAATTATAAATTTTCTCCCCATCTTTCACCTACCCCAACCCCAAAACAGCAATCCCACTGTAGAGCCACTCCACTGGTCTGCTCTCTAACTTTCTGGTAGAGCAGGGGGGTCTCCCTACCCCAGGCCCTGTATATCTTAATTCCTAGTTGCAGTTGTTGCAGAGCTTTAAATTCTAGATTCTTTTGATTCCTCCCTTGTCACCCACCTCCATTGGAAGGACAACCAATTCAATACAGGCTGTGTAGGTGTAACAGTTATCCCTTGCCTCTTCCACACGGGGTGATTAACCCCATTTTGTCTCTCCCTGTCTCCTCTCATTCTAGTCCTGTCCCACCTCAGAATTTGCCTTTTAAAGTATCATCCCTTCATATTCAATTGATCCTATGCC
>JAQQSW010019073.1:0-11121 GCA_028646575.1 Pseudocheirus occidentalis | reverse complement strand
AGTATCTTATCACCCTAATTCACATTGGATTTTTCTATCAACATTATATTTTTAAAATGGTATCATTCATTTAGCATGTGATCATATATTGCCTGCAACATTGATAACCACATTACTTAACTTTTCACAGTTGTGTGTCTGCTCTCCCCAGCTAGATTGTAAAATCCTTCCTGAGAGCATAGAGTTTGCTCCTTTACATGCTTCCACAGAGGCTGTCATAGTACTATGTACACAGGTGTCACTTAATAAATAAATATTTATTGCCCAATTGAATAAGAAATGTAATTTAACAAATACCTTTTCAAAAGCCTTAAGCTTATGAAACTTTAATTCAGTTCACAAAGCTGACGTTGGTTCAGTCTGATAGTGTCTTCTTGTTTCTGGTTTGCTTTATCTCCCTCTAATGGTTTTCAGGTACATGGGTCTAAGAGCAACTACGTATAGGCATTGCCCAGTAGGATTTTTCTATTTGTCAATCATATTGGAGGAAGGTCAATATATAAGTCATCATCATGCTGAGCATGTTGGGCTGGGATGGAAAGAAAAGAAAAGATGGGTCTAAGAGTCAATGGTATTGGATTGAGGCTAGGTAGTCAGTGAAAGTCTAATTTTCCTTCAAGAGGCAGTGTAATAGAGTGGAACAAAGTACAGGACTAAGATGAGACTTGGCCCTATCTGTTGTTACTAACCTTTCTGCATCTCAGTTTTTTCCTTTGTAAATTGGGGGAAACAATATCTTCCCTCCTTATCTCATGCATTTACTATGAGGATCAAATAAATGCTTTGACCAACATAAGCTACATACCATTATTCAAATGTAAAGGGACAACATTACCAGGTGGGCTACGGAAGCAAAGATCAGGACTGTATTGAGGAAATAGTGTGTCAATGAGGGGAAAGCCATTGGAATATGAACATTGGACTTGAAGTTGGGTTCACTTACTCATCTGTCCTTTTTAGTTATGTGACCATGGGATAATAAGACCGAGACTTTTTTTGAATCTCTTCTTCCTTAGTGAAAAATGAGTATTCGTTATATTACCTCCCTTCCCTGACTTCTGAGAATTGAATTGAATAATGTTTTACAAAACCTTTTTAATTTTAAATGCAAACTGCTTTCATAACAAAAGGTATTCAGAATTACTCCACAAACATGGTTTTCTGTAAAACCAAATGGAAAGGCTAGAAACCTGAAAGGCGGAGTATATTACGTTTTGTTAGAACTGCTGAATGATTCTCTTCAAGTGTGTTGATTGATTTCTTTCAGGTCTATCATAATTTCTTTTGAGTTCTGGACATGTGTTTAGGAAGAAACCTGTTTGATTGATCCTTAGCACCAGATGATGGAAAATGGCATTTTAGTATCCAGGGGCCATACCTGTGACATGGCTTGTCTATTCTTAAGCATTGCATGACTGGGGGTAGGCAGCTGCTTTGTCTGATAGACCTCTCTTATTTTCGTAAGCTGTACTGTGCACAGAGTCCTAATTCAAGCCATTTCCTCCATTAATGCCACCTCTGCTCGAATGCCTCATTGCATACCAAATGTCAAACTCTAATAGGATAATCTGGCTTTAATGGGGAACAGACAGCTAGGCTGATCAGGTGGTAAAGAAGGATTATTAATGAAAATGAGAAAAGCGGTATATTTAAGAGAGAATGTCAAATGAAGAGAACATTGGGACAAGATAATGGTCCCCTGTTGCTAGCAAAGAATGACTGCAAAGGCAGAGTATCTGCTTTCAAAACAGACTCAGTGATGCTTTATCTGGGGTGAATGGAGATCATACCTTTCAATGGAAGAGGGTAGCAACTGTTCGGAGCATTAGATTTTTAAAAAAAAATTTTTCCTCACTATCTTAGTGACAGTACTGAGGATTGGCTAATGGAGGCAGGCAAGTATATTATGCAATATCCTTGAGAACAGAGGTTGCTTCATTCTTCATATTTGTACCCCAAACATCTAGCAGTGTCTGGCACATACTAGAAAAAAGTCTGTTGATAGGTAGATTAGTTCTTCAGCTCTAAGCAGGATTGATAAGGGCAAACAATGAGGAATGGTAGATGGGTCCAGGTGGACTTGGCAAAGTCCAAAAGCAAAGGATATGGTTGGGAGGATGTTATTTTTTTGTCCTTTCTTCTTGAAGAGGACCATGACATCTGGGAGGTGATGCTATGACATACAAGTGAGTTGTATTTATGTGAGGGAAGACTGGCCTTCATCATCAGCATCACTTCTCCTCTGGAGCCATGTGGGTTCAATGTCAAGATACTGATCAGGATGACTGGAGACGGCCCTGGATGCAATGGGGGACCTGGGCTTTTTTAAGCTAAGGTCTTTCCTGGTCTCAGTTTCATTAAGGCAATACTGATTCATTGATTAAGGCTAGGTAAGAAATAAAGCAAAGAATGCCCTCTTTACCTAAATAAAAAAAAATTTATGTGGGATTGGATGTTGCTCAGTGTTTCTGGCCAAAACGGCAGCAATTGCTATTTACATTCAATTTGAGCCAATCAGGGTTTAAATAAAGCTGGAGTAAGGCTTGGCCTGGGACCTATTATTGGTCAATCAAGGAGAACCAGAGTGTTTGGATTTAAGGCATGGTCATTAAGAAAAAAAAGGTTTCAGTGATCAAAATTTACAGAACACCCAACAGTAAGGGTATGATGCTCTATGGTTGGGAGGCAATATGGTCTAGAAAGGCGGGTAAATGGCTATGAGATTTGAATTCTAGGCTTGGAACTATAATAGACCTACTGCATGATCTTGGAAAAGGTACTGGACTTCTCTGGGTGTATACTATGGTTTCCATACTTATGAATTTCATTTGGAATTGGATTTGGAATTGGAAAGGCCCTAGAAAGGCATTTAGTCTAACTCTCAATTTAGAGAAAAGGAAACTGAGTCTCCAAGATGAAGTGAGTAGTGAGGAAATAAAGGTTTTGAGTACAAAACCCCCAAACTTTTAGCAAAGAAGTAGAAAAGAACAGAGGAAACAAAGGTAGCTGACCAAGTTAGAAGAGTCAGATTAGGATGGGAACAAATTTTGGAGGGACATTGGAATTTAGATTTGATTGGGTCATAGGCAACCATTCTCTCTGTAAAGCCCTCTGCAATCTGGTTTCCAGCAACATCATTCAACTGAAATTGTTCTCTCTGAAGTTTCCAGCAATCTCCTAATGATCAGTTTTAATGACCTTTTCTCGGTCTTCATCAGTCTGGACCCTTCTGGAATGTTTAGCCCTGTTGAGATCGACTCTTTCTGGATATTCAGTCCTCTACAGATTTTCATGATATTCCTCTTTCTCCTGGTTCTCCATCTACCTGTCTTGTTGACAGTTCTCCTCAGTTTCCTTTGCTGATGATTATCCAAGTAATGTTAACCAATTGTTGTTATATACTCTTAAGGTTTTGTCCTGGGCCTTTTCCCCTTTTTTCTTTTATTTTTGTTGTTGTTTAGTTGCTTTCAGTAGTGTCTGATTTTTGTGACCCCTTTGGGGGTTTTCTTGGCAAAGATACTGGAGTAGTTTACCATTTCCTTTTCTAGCTCATTTTACAGATGAGAAAACTGAGGCAAACAGGGTTAATTGATTTGTTCAAAATCACATAGCTAGTAAGTGTCAGAGGTCAGGTTTTTAACCTGAGGTCCATAAACTTTTTAAAAATAGTTTTTTTATAACTTTTTTGATATTTTGATTATATTTCAATATAATTTAGTTTCTTTTGTAATCCTATGCGTGTAATTTTATGAAATTAAAAGCATTATTCTGAGGAGGGTCCATAGGGTTCACCAGACTGTCACTAAAGGAGTTTGTGACATAAAAAAGATTAAAAACTTTTCTTCTGCATCCTCCCTCAGTATCTGTATCAGTTTTAATGGTTTCACTTATTATCTCTATACAGATAATTCTCTCTCTCTCTCTCTCTCTCTCTCTCTCTCTCTCTCTCTCTCTCTCTCTCTCTCGACCATATTGCCTCCCAACCATAGACATACACACACACGCACACACACACACACACACAGTTATAGCATCTATATAGATTTACTCTCTCTTGAGTTCCTGTTCCACATCACCAACTACGTATATGACATTTCATACTGGATGTTCTGTAGGCATTTCAAATTCATTATGTATAGAACAGAAATCACAGTTTTCCCCCACAAAATGCTCCCTTTCTCCAAACGTTTTACTATCAAGGGCAGTACCATCCTTCCAGTCATTTAGCATTTTGACCTACATTATTCACTGAATCCTCTTAAAAGCCTCTGAGGTAGGTAGGACTGATATCATTACCTCCATTTTATAGATGAGGAAATAGAGGCTCAGAGAGATTTAAGTGGCTTGTAGAAGGTCACTCATCCATTTAGAAACAGATCATGACTAGAATCCAATCCATTGCTCTCTTTCTTATAAAATTCAAATTAAATTTAAAATTTTGTATCCTGAATCATCAACAGACACAAATATTTCAACATAAAAAGAAGAGTAAGAAAGGGGCATGTATAAGAAACTATACATTTCTGTTAGATATAGTTTGCTTTTAAAGAAATATATATGCATATATAATGCATGTACACACACATATATACACTTGTGCATATGTGTTATATATACATATGTGTGTGTATAAACACAGATATAAATATACACAATTTAACAGTATAAATGCAGGATTGGCAGATTCCCTGTGATTCTTGGACAAAATAGAACCAAAAGAGCTAACATTTATCTGGTGTGTTAAAGTTTACCAAATGCTTAATTAAAAAAAAATCTCATTTGATCCCCATATGGCAAGCCTATGAGATAGGTACTATAAGCATTGTTGTCCAGTTTTTACAATTCAAGAAACTAAGTTCATGTGGTGGAAATATTGGGAAGGATTTGTGAGAGATAGCAAAGGGTTAAATTTCCACAGGCCCCGAATGAGGTAATGAAACTTAAAGGAAACAACACTAGCCTTCTTCTCATTGGTTGCCTCCTCACATTTGGTGTGTAGATATGCACAAGGGATTGAAGGATGTTTCCTTCTGATTGGGTAGAAGGGTCAAATGAATAATTATGGTCATGAAAGATCGAGGTTGCTTTGCACTGATTGGTTTCTGATTGTGAGTCCATCTCACTGACCAATGGTGAGACTGGACAGGGGAGAGGCCAGGTTAGGATTAGGATAACAGAAGCCTTAGAGTTTCCACAATTGGCACTGCCTGGCTGACTCTCCTTGAGTTGGGCCCTTTCTCATGAGAAAGAATAAAGGCCTTTTCTGATCTCTGCTTTTGAAGATCTGGCAGTGGTTTCTATTCCACACAGACTTGAAGCCAGAAGTCATGTGTTCTAATTCCTGTTCTACCACCATGATTTTTGTGACCTTTGGCCAGCTGATGAACCGATCTGGGTTTCAGTCCCTTTATTTGTAAAATGACAGAGTTAGACTCAGTTATCTGTGAGGCTCTTTCCAGTGTTCAGTCTACGATTCTACATGTCTCAGGTTATTTTTTTTTTATCTAGGGGCTCACACAACTAGAAAGAAAACTACGTAGAAGATATTTGAACCCTGTGTCTCCTGAATTCAAGTCCAGTGTGCTTTTTTTTTAACTATAATACAATTTAAATTTTTCACTAATTAGAATATGTAATAATTATCTTTGACCAGAAAACAGAAGTTGAACTTAAATTTATTTTGACAGTCATCAAAGATGCTATAATGTCTATTTCCCTTCTATATACTGCTTCCCCCTTTCTCTCATTTTTCCTTCTGCTGCTCATTCTCTCTCTATCTTCTTTTTTCTTTCCTTACAAGAACTGAATATAATGATGAAAAAATATAAAACTGAGAATTTTACAGCAGAGAAGTATTCCAGAGCCAATCACAATTTTACTATTAGATTGGTTTATAGACTACAAATAACTCAATGACTTACATCCACAATGCATTTCGATTTGCCATCTCTCATGTTTGGAAGTCTTATCGATCAAATGGCAAGAAGCACAGAACTATTAAAATAAATCTTTAGTAGTAATGAGGGTCCTGTATATACATTCAATTGTATGAACTTGAACAGTATCAGTAACAGCAGCTTGGCCATGAGGAAAATAAGATTTGTTAGTTGAAGGCAGGATGGATTTAACAGAAATTGTTCTCCAGTGTGTGTTGTATTGGGTCTCTATTTTGCTCTTAGCTGTTAAATGACTGAGCAGTGATCATTTTCTCCTTACTCAGGCTGGCTCATACATTTTATTAGAGGATAAGATTTGGTTGTCCTATGAAAAGGATTCGAAGGTAATTCTTTGTTGCAAGGCATTCAGAGTGATCTAGGCACAACATGAACCAACTTTTGGAAAATTGTCAGGAGAATGAATAGGCTGAGTTTAGAAGCAGGATGGTTCATTTGTGCTTAAAATGAAGGAACATGAGAACTCTTGCTTGTCACTTAGTCCGGTCAATCTGTGACTTCTAGTGTGACTTCTAGGCATAATTACTAAAACCAGAATAATAAAAATAATAGCTAGCATTTATATAGTTCTTAAACGTTTGCAGAATACTTTTCATTTTATTTTGTTTGAAAACACAAGAAACAATTGTGAGATGGAAGCAATTATTATCCCCTGTTTACAGATAGGGAAACTGAGGCCAGGAAAGGATAAGTGATTTACCCAGGTCACACATTTCATAAGTGACTAAGGCAAGATTTGTTTTAGGATCTTTCTGACTGCAAGTCTAACACTCTATACACTGTGCCACATAGCTACTCTTAGAGGCCTAAAATTATGGTGATCTTCCCAGATGGCTTTGTTGAAAAAGTTTAAACTTAGGCCGTACTATGTCTGATCCAAACCTCATCAAGCCTAAAACATTTAAAGCAGCATGTTTTTGGTCTCATTAAGCACTAGAAGAAAAGTAGATGCCCATTGACTAGAGAATGGCTAAAAATTTTGGTGTTCCATAAAAAATGATGAATATGAAGACTACTGAGAATCATGGGAAGATGTAGGAACTGACGCAGAATGAAGTAGGCAGAATCAGCAAAAATATGTGCTGTAATTATGACAGTGTAACTGGAAAGACCAACAGTAGTGAAAACAAGAAACTGAATATTATATAATTAAAATGACCAAACAGCTCTGAAGAAGAGATGAGAAAATGTACCTCCCTCTTTCCTTCCTTCTTTGTAGGGCATGGCATATTGCCTATACTCTTAGACATTGGTGATATTGGTTGGCTTTTGCTGGAGTGTTCCTCTCTCTTTTTTTATTCTTTGTTAAAAGGGATATGAGATAAGAAGAAGAAAAGGTATACACTTGGAAATGAAGCTGATGAAAAATCAAAAGAAATCAATGCAAATTAATTTTTAAAAAAATCCCCGTCTATTCCCTGTGAGCACTTGGGCATATGGGCCCCCTTAGAAAATGTTGAATGGCAGTACCCCTACACTCCTCACAGCCTATCTGGTTTTCTCTTCCAAGGAATTTACTTTCTATTAGATCTTTTAAAAATATCCTAAAATGCATGACAATTATTTTACTGATCTTTCTTTTTTTGTGATAATGCAATGAAATAGCAGACTTTTAAAAACTGTTGTCTTTCTTTTTTAAAATTAAAACCTTCTAACTTCATCTCCATTCCTATAGAGACACTGAATAAAAACCCAAAACAAAACTGAAATGCCTGAGTTTTTCCCTAAAGGCTGCCTCTGATTAGCTTTAGTGGATATTGAATACCTTCGAAGTGCCTACTAAAATCGAGCTCCTTGAATGTAATTTATCCTTTGTTTATCCTCTTGGGTGATGAGAATAGACATTTATCTGCAACTTATATTACTCCAGCTTTATTGAACAACTTCACAAAGATTATAACACAGTTCCTAGTGATATTTCATAACAAGAAAGCCAACGCAAAGGGTGAAATCTCCACAGACTACTCCACAAGCACCTGAATTTTTAGAGGAAAAAAGGAAATGCTTGATTGTAATTTGGAAAACATTTAGGGATATCAGCACATTTAATTTTCACACATGATAGATAGGCACTTACCTAAGCTTCTCTGCACTGGAGTGAAGAGATTACTTATGGAAAAAAAAAACCTTATAGCCACAATGAGGCTTTTCTTTGACTTTTTACTTAAATAGATTTGTATTGATATCTTTTGCTTTTACATTGCCTAGATTTTCCTCTACATCCCTCCTCCCTACCTCTCCCTGAGAGTCATTCATTATAACAAAGAATTATTTTAAAAGAAAAAAAGGAATAAAAAATTCATTAAAATTTCACAACACATTGAAAAAATGTTACATGCATTGTTCTACATGTGTAGATAGCAACCTCTGCAAAGGAGTGTGTGTGTGTGTGTGTGTGTGTGTGTGTGTGTGTATGTGTGTGCGCACGCGCGTGTGTTCTTTCCATAGTTTGTCTCTGGTTGTTCCTTATAATTTGCAATACTCATTTTTTTCATTTAATTTATTGTAGCCATTTTGTGACTGTTCATTTTTCTTTGCGTCAGTTCATGTGAGTCTTTCCCTGTTTTGTTCTATTCATCATGTTCACCCTTTTTTATAGTGTAGCAACATTTCATTGCATTCATATTCCACAATTTGTTTAGCCTTTCCCTGGTCACTGGGCATCTTTTTTGTTTCCAGTTTTTTGTTATCACAAAAAATGCTGCTATGTGTATTTTGTTGTTTATGCTGCGTTTCTTTTTGTCAATGACCAACTTGACATTTGCTTTGTATGTGTCTAACACTAGAATCTCTGGATCAAAGAACATAGATATTTTAGTCACTTTATTCAGCATTTATTTTTCAATATCATTTTGAGATATAGTAATGGAGTGGAGTAACATTTATATCTTTCAGATGGAATGTCTAAAATTTGTTCCGGGCCTGGAATCAACCCCTAAAATCCTCCTTTATGGAAATCTGTGTGTTCATTTATGCCTGGTTTCAATATTTCTTTTAACAAATGAAGTCTGGCTTGAAAATATCAAGCATTAAGGTCCTACAGAAGAAAACGGGGAGGGGCGGGGATAGAATTGTGGTGCTTTAGATCTTAGATTCCTTTTTGCCTCTTCATTGTCTGCCTAAGAAATAGTGAAATAAAATTAGACCAGAGATTGAGTTAGTTCTTTCTTTCCACATGGAAAGCATACTATAGAAAAAGATTATTGGCCTAATCTAAAAACAATTATTAAGCACCTACTATGTATAAACTGCTTTTTGCCTCAGTTTTTTCATCTGTAAAATGGGGATAATAGTAACACCAACCTCCCGGGTTGTTGCGAGAATCAAATGAGATGATAATTACAAAGCACTTATAAAGAAGAGTACCTGACACATAGTAGGTGCTATATATTAGCTATTTATTATTATTATCATTATAAAATAGGATAAAATTTATAAAGCACTTTACACAGTGCCTAGCATATAGTAGGCATTATGCAAATGCTCTTATTGTTATCATCATTTAGGCATGGGGGGACTGTGAAAATAAATGAACCACTGTCTCTGCCCTTGAGAACCCTAAAATCTTGTAGAAGAGGAAGGACTCCTACTATAGTAACTAAGGTATAAATGGAACAGCAAAGATACAAATAAAATGTGAGATATCTATAGAGGACCTTCCCACCATGGGGATCAGGTGAGGCTTCATGAACTAGGTGTCACTGAAGCTAGATCCTGAGGAATGGGAAAGATATAAAAGGTGGAGGAAGGTAGATGCAACCCAGGCTTTGAGGGTGGTGTTAGCAAGTACAGGGAGGGAAGACAGGATAGGCTAAGTGAGCATTTAATGACTCTACTGTTTCTAAGATTCAAGTTCTGGTTTTGCCCTTTACTATGAAAACTTAGAAAAGCTACTTATATGTTTGAGTCAGTTTCTTCATCTGTAAAATGAAGAGGCTAGATATTCTCCCAGGCTTCTTCTAGCTCTGACAGCCTGAGTCTGGGAAGCAGGTCTATAGAGCACATAAAGAGAAATGATGGGAGTCAAGACTGGAAAAATAGGCTGGATTCAGATTGTGGGGGGCCTTTAATGCCAGGTTAATGAAGGTGAACTTTATTTGATTGTCAATGGGGAGCTTTTGACTAAGGAAATGATGAGCCTTTTGAAAATTCTCTTTACTGGAGCCAACATGGTGCCATAGAAGCAGGAGAACTCTGCAGCTCCCACCATAACCACCTCAAATACCTATAAAATATGACTCTAAACACATTTTAGAGCTCCAGAACTCACAAAATTACAGAAAAACACATCTCCCGCTGGCGGCAGCCCAGCAGGTGGGACAGGAAAGTCTTAGCTCAGAGCGCTAAGAGCTGAGCCCAGTCCAGTCTGAAACTACAGCTTAGCCCCAGGGTGGTCAAGACAAGCCACAGCTGGAGCACTCCAGAGAGAAAATCACCAGCAGCTGTGGCAGTTTCCAGAATGATCAACCCATAAGAAACAAGAACAAAGTGAAAGGTCAGTGGAACTCAGCTAAATTTGGGGGAGAAAAGAGGGTCTGGCCGACTACCCCCAGTGCAAGAAAGCAGCAGAAGTGGCAGCCCTGCAGGCACCTTCACATGGCTGCTTCAGAGCTCTTGGCCTGCAGATTGCAGCGGGGCCAAGAGATCATACAGAGGCTAAGTGCTCTTACCTTAACTGGCCTGGATTGGGATTGTGGTCTTGGGTGGTAGTCCTGAGGTGTGTTTTCAGTGGGCCAAAGCTGGTGGGGGCTGCAGAGGCTGCAACTCCTAATAGCTCTGGCAGCTGCAAAAACACTAGAGATTTGAGACAGAGCTCTCCCCTCTGAAAGCAGAGTTCTATTGTGGCTCAAAAATTAAATTAATTGGCTAGCAACCTGAGCAGGCAAAGGAAGGTAACCAAGCTCAGAAATCCAACTTTAGATTTCTTTTTTGGGGACAAAAAGGATCAAAGCATGGAACAGGAGGAAGACAACACAGTCAGAACTCCTGCACCAAAAGCTTCCAAGAAAAATGTAATGTGGTTACAGGCCATAGAGGAGCTTAAGAAGGATTTTGAAAACCAAATAAGAGAAGTGGAGGGAAAAATTGGGAAGAGAAATGAGAATGATGCAAGACACTCATGAAAAGAGAGTCCACAACCTGACTGAAGAAAATAACACCTTAAAAA
>JAQQSW010019072.1:0-11121 GCA_028646575.1 Pseudocheirus occidentalis | reverse complement strand
GAAATCATAAAGAACTTGTCAAATTTGAATTATTTACATGGCAATATGGAAAAATGATAATTGTAACTTATGAAACTTTTCTTAGCATGAGTATAGGTGAAGGGAATACAAATGTATGTATACTTATACTTAGGTCCATATAGGAGGTTATATATGCATATGAATACATATCAGAGCATGTGTGTATATGTGTATATAAAGATTATGGGATGAATAAAATGTGAAGGGATGATACTTTAAAAGGCGAAATTCTGAGGTGGGAGAGGACTAAAATGAGAGGTGACAGGGAGAGACAAAATGGGATTAATCATCCCATAGAGAAAAGGCAAGGGATAACTATTACAATTTTACATTCAATTACTCTCATTGAAAGTGGCTTAGGGAAGAAATGGCATGAACGCTAAACTGAGCATCATGCCACACAGGAGAGTAGGGGACATGGGGATGAGAGGGGGGAGGACAGAGTGGAGGGCATTTTCTGGGCTAGGGATGCTGGAAGCACACACTTCAGTAAACGGAGAGGGATAGGGTAGAGAACAGTACAAGCGGGGGATGGGGAGGGATAGTAAGAAGAGACAGATGATCACTGTCACAATATGTCCACTATGAAGATGTCCTGTATAATCACACATCCATAGCCTGTATTGACTGAGTGTCCTTCCAGTGGGGGTGGGTGACAAGGGAGGAATGTAAAGAATCTAGAATTTAAAGTTCTCCAATACCTGCTACTAGGAATTAAGATATACAGGGGCTGGGATAGGGAGACCCTCCCTGCCCTACCAGAAAATAAGAGAGCAGAGAAGGGGAGGGGCTTTAGAGTGGGATTACTGTTTTAGGGTTGGGGCAGAGGCAAGACGGGGAGAAAATGTGTAATTCAAAAATATAATGAAATTCAATAATGTAAACAAGAAAACAAATAAAATATAAATTTAAAAATATCTGTTAAGAGATAAGAAGCTAAAGTTTATAATTCTGATTAAAGTTTGTTGAGGGCATAAAATCCTTTCCTCCAGTGGAAAAAAAATATATAAAAATTTTTAAAAAGAGAAAGGAAGGGACTGTAATGTGAGAAAAGGAAAGGTTGAGGTAGAAAATGGCAAATTATGTTTCAAGAACAGTGATATAAACATACTAAAGTGGAGGGGAGGGAAGGAAGGAGATGAGCTTCATATTATCATTGCTCTCATTGGTTCTGATATAAATAGTGACCAATACAAATAGTTCAGTTTAGATTCTAACATGAGAAGACACCAATACTCATAACAGTAGAGGGAAAAGAGGGAGGGAGATGATCACTGTATGGAAATTACCAGCATTAGTTTTTTGTTCGATGGGGGAATAACTCTATGTTAAGAGTAAAAATCTATTTTGCCCAAAGGTCAATAAGAGGCAGGGGGAGGGCATGTAAAAAAAGGAAGGGTGGTCTGAAAAGAAGGATAGAGTAGCAAGGAGAAAAGGTAAGTGAAGATGGGGGGAACCACGGAGGAAATACTGAGGGAGGCCTCAGTGGTCAAAAGGAAATTGCATAAGGCGGGGAAGGAAAAGGAATGAAGCAATATCATTACTTAACCTTTATGCACCAAGCATCCAGATTCCTAGAGGAAAAGTCAAGGGAATTAGAGGAAGAAATAGCAAAACAATACTAGTGAGGTTCCTGAATCTCCCCCTCTCTGAACCTGATAAATATAACCTCAAAATAAACAAGAAGTTAAGGAGGCAAATAGAATTCTAGAGAGTCTGGACATGAAAGATCTTTGGATAAAATTGAATGGGGATAAAAAGGAATATATCTTCTCCCCGGTGGTACATGACACATACACAAAAATCCACTATGTACTAGGGCATAATAACCTCACAATTCATTGCAAAAAGGTAGAAATATTAAAAGTATCATTCTCAGATGGTGATGCAATAAAAATTATTATGCAACAAAGGGCCATAGAAAGATAGGCAAAAAAATAATTGGAAAGTTTTATATCCCTTAATGCATACATGAAAATATTTGAGGAAATGGAGGTAATTGAATTGGGCTTGTAATTGAAAAAACTTGAAAAAGAACAAATTGAAAATCCCCAATTTAATACTATGTTAGAAATAATGAAAACCAAAGGCGAAATTAATAAAATTGAAAGTAATAAAACTATTGAACTTATAAAGAAAACAAAGGGTTGATTTTATTAAAAAAAACAATAAACTTGATATACCCTTAGACAATATGCTAAAAAAACAAAGAAGAAAAATTGCAAGTCTCAAAAATGTAAAACGTGAATGTATCTCCAATGAAGAGGAAATTAAAATAGTAATTAGGAATAATTTTGCCCAATTGTATGCACAAAAATTTGAAAATCTTTGTGAAATGAATGAATATTTACAAAACCATAAGCTCCCCAGACTAACTGAAGAGGAATTAAATTACTTAAATAATCCCATCTTAGAAAAAGAAATTGAACAAGCTATCAGAGAAGACCCAAGGAAGAAAAATCTCCAGGGCCAGATGGATTTCCTAGTGAATTCTATCAAACATTTAAAGATCAGTTGAACCCAATACTCTACCAAACTAGTTGGGAAAATTGGTGAAGAATGAATCCTACCGAATTCTTTTTATGACACATATATGGTACTGATACCTAAAACAGGAATACATAAAACAGAAAAAGAAAATTATAGACAAATCTCCCTCATGAATATAGAAGCAAAAAATTTTTAAATAAAATATTAGAAAAAAGAATAAATCAAATTATCACAAGAATAATAAATCTGATCAGGTTGGATTTATTTCAGGAATGCAAAGATTTTTCTATATAAGGAAAACCATCAGTATCATTGATCATATCAACAATAAAACTAGCAGAAACCATATGATTGTCTCAAGAGACGCAGAAAAAGCTTTTGACAAAATACAATGTCCATTCCTCTTAAAACTTTAGAAAGTATAGGAATAAATGGAGTTTTCATTAGAATAATAGGTAGCATCTAGTTAAATAAATTTTCAAGTATTATATGTAATGGGGATAAACTAGCCCAATAAGATCAGGGGTGAAACAAGGATATCCACTATTATCCCTCTCATTCAATCTATTTCTATAAATGTTAGCATTAGGTATTAGAGAAGAAAAAGAAATGAAAGGAATCAAATTAGGCAAAGAAGAGCCTAAGCTATCACTCTTTGCAGATGATATGATGACATACATGGAGAATCCTAGAGAATCAAGTAAAAAAACTTCTTGAGAAAATAAATAAATTTAGCAAAGTTGCAGGGTATAAAATAAACCCATATAAATCCTCAGCATTCCTACTTATTACCAACAAAGCCCAACAGCAAGACATAGTAAGAGAAACCCCATTTCAAGTTACTATAGACATTATAAAATACCTGGGAATCTACCTACCAAAGCAAACCCAGTACCTTTATGAACACAACTACAAAACAATTTTCGCACAAATAAAATCAGATCTAACTACTTAGAAAATCATCGACTGCTCATGGCTGGGTTGAGCTAATATGATAAAAATGACAATTTTTCCTAAATTAAATTACATATTTAGTGCCATGCCAGTCAATCTACCAAAATATTACTTTATAGAATTAGAAAAAATAGTGACAACATTGATTTGGAAGAACAATAGTTCTAGGAAATCAAGGCAATTAATGAAAATAAATGTAAGAGAAGGTGGCCTAGCCATACAATATTTTAATCTGTATTATAAAGCAGCAGTCAGCAAAACTGCTTGGTGGGGGCAGAGCCAAGATGGCGGCCGAGAAGCAACAAAGTTCCGCAGCTCCCACACAGGCACCCTGAATACCCATAAAAGATGACTCTAAACAAATTCTAGGGCTCTAAAACTCACAGAAACACAAAGAACACATTACGGTAGGCTGGGTGCCAAGGCCAGCCCAGGCCAAAACAGAAACCATGGCCAGCCCCAAGGGCTGTTGAGAGATGCTTCCAAGCCGCAGCGGGAGTCTACTTCAGAGAAAATCTACAGCACCTGGAGCAATCTTCACATCTAGCAAGCCAGGTTTATATTAGGTCAGTGAAAGTGAAAATTGCAGGCTAAATTTGGGGGAGGAAAAGCAGTTTAGCCAATTTGCCCCCAGGGCCAGGAAGCAGTAGGGGAAGGACAGGAATTGATGTAAGCTTCGGCTGCCCCCGCTGGACTGCTTCAGAGCCCCTGGCCTACAGGTCCAGTAGGGGGGCTGTGTTGATTAATCAGGGCTAAGTGCTCCTGTGTTGAGTGGTCTGGATTAGGATCATGGTCTTAGGTAGTGGTCCTGGGGTGCGCTAGCCAAAGCTGGTGGGGCTTGCAACACCCCTAATGCCTCCAGCACTTGGGAAGACCCCAGCGATTTGGAATAGAGTTTTCTCCCTTGGAAGCAGAGTTTCACAAAGGTAAAAAAAATGAACCAAATAATTAACTGGCCAACATGAGGAAAAGGAAGCAAAATAAGAACAGCAATAAAACTCTAGAATCATTTTTTTGTGGACAAACAGGATGAAATCATGGAAAGGGAGGAAAACAACACATCTAGACCTCCCATACGAATTGCTTCCAAGACACTTGAAGAATGCCTAGAAGCTATAGATCAACTGAAAAAGGACTTTGAAAACCAAATAAGAGAAGTGGAGGAAAAATTGGGAAGAGAAATGAGAATGATATGAGAAAATCATAAAGAGAGTCAACAACCTGACTGAAGAAAACAACACTTTGAAAAATAGTTTAACTCAAATGGCAAAATAGGCCCAGATAGCCAATGAGGAGAAGAATGTCTTAAAAAGCTGAATTTGCCAGATGGAAAAAGAATCTCAAAAGCATTCTGAAGATAATAATTCCTTCAGAATTAGAGTGGAGCATGTAGAAGCTAATGACATTATGAGAAACTAAGATACTATTAAACAAATACAAAGAAATGAAAAAAATAGCAAGCAATGTGAAATGTCTCCTTGAAAGAAACCACTGACCTGGACAATATATCCAGGAGAGACAATTTGAAAATTATTGGTTTACCTGAAAGCCATGACCAAAAAACAGAACTTGGAAACCATCCTTCAAGAAATCCTCAAAGAAAATTACCCTGATATTTTAGAATCAGAGGGCAAAATAGTACTTGAAAGAATTCACCAATCACCTCTTTAAAATGATCCCCAAAAGAAAACTCCTAGAAATGTTACTGCCAGGTTTCATAATACCCAGTTAAAGGAGAAAATGTTATAGGCTGCCAAAAGAAAACAATTTGATTACTTTGGCAGCACTATCAGGATAACCCAGGATTTGGCAGCTTCTTGTCCTTCCAGTGGGGGTTGGTGACCAGGGAGGAACTGAAAGTATCTAGAATTTAAAGCTCCATAATACCCGCAATTAGGAAGTAAGATATACAGGGGCTGGGGTAGGTCGACCCTCCCTACCCTACCAGAAAGTTAGAGAGCAGATCAGGGGAGGGTCTTTACAACGGGATTGCTGTTTTGGGGTTTGGATAGGGGAAAGACGGGGAGAAAATTTGTAATCCAATAATCTCATGAAAATGGATGATATAAACAAAAACTGCTTGGTACTGGCTAAGAAATACAGTAGTGTCTCATTGGAATAGATCCGGTATAAAAGACTTAGTAGTTAATGACTGTAGTAATATACTGTTTGATAATCCCAAAGACCCCATTTTGGGGGATTAAGGACTCTGTATCTGACAGAAACTCTGTTGAAAATTGGAATGTAGTATGGCAGAAACAGGGCATAGACCATCTTCTAATGCTGTACACAAAAGTCAAGTCTAAATTGGTGCACAATCTTGGTATAAACGCTGATATGGTAAGTAATCTGGGGAACTAAGGAATAGTTTACCTCTCAGATTTATGGAAGAGGGAAGCCTTTATGACAAAAGGAGGGTTAAGGAGAATCATAAAATGCAAAGTGGTTCATCTTGATTACATTAAATTGAAAAGTTTCTGTTCAAGCAAACCAATGTAACCAAGATTGAGAGGGAAGTAGGAAATGGGGAAATAATTTTTGCAACCCGTATCTCTGATAAAGGCCTCATTTCTAATATATACAGGGAATTAAATAAAATCTGTAAGAATAAAAGTCATTCCCCAATTGATAAATGGTCAATGGATATGAACAGGCAATTTTCAGGGGTAGAAATTAAAGATATTTATAAGTATATGAAAAAATGGTCTGTCACTATTGATTTGAGAAATGCTAATAAAAACAACTTTGAGGTACCACATCTCATTACTCAGATTGGCTAATATGACAAAACAGTAAAATGACAAATGCTGTAGAGGATGTGGATAAATTGGAACACAAATGCTTCATGATGGTTGATGAAGCTATGAACTGATACAACCATTGTGGAGAGCAATCTGGAACTATTCCCAAAGGGCATATAATAATTTCATAATCTTTGACCCAGTAATACCACTTTTGGGGTTGTATTCCAAAGAAATCTTAGAAGTGGGAGGAAGACCCATATGCACAAAAATATTTACTGCAGCTCTCTTTGTAGTGGCTAAAAGGTGGAAATTAAGGGGATGTACATCAATTAGGGAATGACTAAAGAAATTGAGGTATATGAATATAATGGAAAACTATTGTGCCATTAAAAATGGGGAGGTCTTTATATTCACCTGGAGAGGCTTATACAAACAGATGTCAAGTGAGAAAAGAAGAACCAGGGAAAATTTGTGCACAATCACAGACACATCATATGTATGACAAACAACTGTGATATTCTTCTCAGGAACACACAGTTATAAGACAACACCATAAGTCTCACGATGGAAGGAGATATCTAAATTCAGAGAAAGATCTAGAAAGAACAGAGTTCAAATGGAAACTGAAGCAATCTATATGCTATCATTCTTTTTTATGTTTGGTTCTCTTTCTTTTTTCCCATTATTCACTCCATTTGTTACTATTATTCTGTACAACCAGGCCAATGGCCAGTGTGAAAGTATTTGCAGATCCTATACTTGAAAGCATGCCACCATTGTGTGGTGGGGTGGGGGGGTGGGTGGAGGGAGCAGATAAAATCTGAAACTCAAAGGACTGTGGAACTGAATCTTGTAAAGTAAAAGTAAAGTAAAAGTAAATAAACAAATCAATTTCTAAAAATAAAAGAGAAAAATGGGGGGAAAAAGAATGTAGGGACTATCTTTCCTTTGGAGGATATTTGTGTTCCCAGCACTTACTGTAGCAAAGATCAAGTTTAATAAATGACATTTTATCTTTTATTTCCTATCTGATTATTTTTCTCTTTCTTTCTTCCTTCCTTCCTTCCTTTCTTTCTGCCTTTCTTTCTTTCTCTCTTTCTCTTTCTTTCTTTCTTTCTTTCTCTTTCTTTCTTTCTCTCTCTTTATTTCTCTCTTTCTCTTTCTTTCTTTCTTTCTTTCTTTCTTTCTTTCTTTCTTTCTTTCTTTCTTTCTTTCTTAGATCCTTCCTCCTTCCTTCCTCCCACTCTCTCTCTCTGTCTCTCTGTCTCTCTCTCTGTCTCTGTCTCTGTCTCTGTCTCTCTCTCTCTCTCTCTCTCTCTCTCTCTCTGTCTCTCTCTTTGTCTCTCTCTCTCTTTCTTTCTTCCTACTTGTGAAAAAGAAGTAGCCTTCTGATTTGTTTGTTCCAGTGATACTAGGCTAATTGGTTATTTATTTGTGTACTTCAAAATGTGTAACATTGTCATAAATAAATAATAACTTAGACACCGAGGAAATTGAATTGAAATTTAAATCATTTTTATAAAATTTCTCAAAGCTACCTTCCTTGCCTCATTGTTTAATACTTTATGCATATTCTATAGTGCAGTTAATTAGCATTATATCTGTTTCTCACACCTGACATTCTATACCACTGCCTTCATATAGATTATACTTTATTCCTTGAATCCACCTTCCCATGTCACTCATAATATCTCTAGTTTTCATCAGAGCCAAGCGTGTAAAGACTTACCCCAGTAGAATGGGTGGATGAGAAGAATTTGCTGCAATGACTAGGAAGGTGATTGAAGCAGTCACTGTGCAGTGCTTTGAACTTGGTCAGACATCAAAGATGCCAATCATCCACTGCATGCTGGGCCATTGCCATTGGTCTTCACTTTTGATGTGTCAGCGGAATTTGATGACTTTGAGAGTCTGAAGCTGAAAACTTTGTGCAACTATACCTCACTTAAAACCAAATAGGATTCAAGGCATAAATTCTTGATTTTATTAGTCCCCTTTCTAAAGAAAGGAGAAAAACAAGAATATATTCCTCATTGCCCAGACTTCCTGTATGGCATGCTTTCCTTTATAAAGTGCAAAAACTGGACTTTCAGTTTCCTTCACTTCACTTCAGCTGCTCTACTTGGTTTCATTTCCACAGAACAAGATATACATAGGCTCTCACCTAGCACTTAGTATAGTGTCTAGCAAACAGTAGGTGACTAATGAATATAGAAAAATTGGAACTTTATCATATACGTATTTAATATATATTTTATGTCTTCCTAGATTTGTACTTGATTTTTTCTTTAATAAAAGTAAAGCTCCTGGAGGGAAAGAATTGTGTCATTTGTGTGTGTGTGTATTTCCAGCAATCAGAAAAGTATACGGCCCATAGTAGAAACTTATTAAATGTTTACTGATACATTGATCAAAGCTATTATACTCCCCATCCAATTACCATAAAGATAAAATTCTAACCTGCAAAGGCTTATGTGAACTGATGCAAAGTGAAATGAACAGAGCAACAATGACAAAAGAAATCATTGTACATGATAACAGCAATATTATAAGAATGATCAAAAAGACAAGGAAATGATATAAGAGAATTCCAAAAGGCAAATAATGAAAAATGCTATCTATCTCCAGAAGTGAAGAACTCTGAATGAATTTTGTTTTTCTATTTTTTACTTTCTTTTTTCTGTGTGTGCAGTTTTCTTTCTCAATATATCTGATATAGAATAATGTTTCACATGACTTCACATACATAATTTATATACTGTTGTCTTTACTAGGGATAGGGGAGGGGCAGAAGAGAAAATTTGTTATTCAATATTTATAGAACATGAATAAATTTTAAAAAATATTTTGATAATATCGAACGTTTTGTAAATATATATGTGTGTATGTATATATATATACATATATACATACATATATTTTTAACATAAAATTTTCAAAACTTTTAAGCCCACACTTTTTCTTCCTCTTTACTTTTTTCTTTCAATGTCTGTGAAACAGCCTAGCTAATTTTTATCAGCTTATCAGATATTAATCAGATAATTTTTATCAGACAAGAAGTAATAGCTTCCCCTGCCCCCAGGCCCAGCCCTTAAATCTCATACAGACATTTTGATAAATTGCAAAGGATTTCCCCTATACCTGGTCAAAGGAATACCTAAATCTGTGAAATAATAATCTTAAAGTATTGAACTAAACATACTTCTTTTTTATTTCACTTTTTCTTTCATTTTATAGTGTCAGGAGAGAACTGAGTTCACATCTCACTTCTGCACTAAATAGCCATGGGAACATGCTGGCACTAGCCACTTCACCTTTCCATGCCTTGATTTATTTATTTTTAGGAGTGGGGGATGCAAGACAATTGGGATTAAGTGACTTGGCCAAGGTCACATGGTAAGTATTAAGTGTCTCAGTTCAGATTTCTACTCAGAATCTTCTCACTGCAGGGCTGGTACTCTGTTCACTGAACCATCTAGCCTCCCCATGCCTTGATTTCTTAATCTGGAAAATGGGACAATAATCTTGGTATAGTTGAATCTCAGGTGAAATGCAGTAGAAATATCAATGTAACACTAGCCACTTTGGTCTCCAGTACCCAAAGAAAAATATGTTACATTTAACTTGGTTTCTTTAGAGACCTTAAGGGAATGTGTGTGGGATTGTCTAGGCCCTTTGTAAATGGCTCCACCCCAAAATGAGTGTATATTCTCAACTGCAGTGGATGGTCCCTTTAACCCAGTTCCATCTAGCCATTAACAGTTAGATGAGGATTTTTCAAAAGAATATTTACTTTGAAAGGTCTAATCACAAATATAAAAAACTTTCTCCCCCAATATGTGGGCAGTATAATACTCCAACCCCCAGTTTCTATCATCTCAGTCTCAGGGAAACGGAAGAAGATTAAATTCATTCATAGCTTTTCTCAGTTCCTCTTGAGCATAATTAGAGTTTCAAGTCCAAACTCCACCTTGGACTCAATTCCCAGACCCTGTGTCTGGACTTCTGGACAGAACTAACTGCAGCATCCTGACTGCAATCCCATCTCCAAGCTCATTACAGTATAAACTCTGAGACCACATGAGGATCACCACCAGGTAGCTGAAACTGAGGAGAACAAACCACACAGAACAGAAACAAACAACCCTATCCCCATTTCTTAGAGCCAGGGTTAAAGAGGGAGAACAACAGATCTTTCCCTTTTCACCAGTTCATGGTGCCTAAACTGTAGATGAATGGGAATCTTCATCTTCAAAATAAAAAAAAAGAATAGCTAAAAATACCAGCACAAAAAGGTTGACTAGCTTTGTCTTTCTAGCCAATCAAAGGAGAGTATACTCAACCACATGCTGAGGAACTGAGAAGCTTTCATATGTGGAAATCTGGCTCTGCTCTGGTGCTTCCTCAGAGTGTCTGGGGTGCACAGACAGGCCCATGTTACATCAAAGGTCATTACCATTATTAGGAATGTGTCAAGTACATTTATGATGTAAGTTGGAGCTCTAAGTTTTGGCCTCCTTTGATAGTTAGAAACCAAAAAGGATGTACTGCTCCTGAGAAAATCCCACCCTCTGCAAGCAGACAGGTCACCTGTTCAGCTAGAAAGGGTGGTATGCAATTTCTCTTTCTAAATTATGCTGGCACATATCAAATTCAATGGAATTCTTCAGAGGAGTGACAATTATAACTTCTGCCTTCAATGTCAAAAGGGTCAGTATAGTGAATGCTCCTTTCCTTATTTGTGTCTATTCCCTTCTTCCTGTTTTCCTCCTCTGCTGCCTTTGTGTCTACCATAGAATTTCTGTCTACCTTGGGAAAACAGATCCTTATTTATAGTGCTGCAAAGATATTAGAGCTGTTAAACTGAGTGAGTTCTTTAAGGTTCATGGCCAAAAGAGCTGACAAAGTGCTC
>JAQQSW010019071.1:0-11121 GCA_028646575.1 Pseudocheirus occidentalis | reverse complement strand
CTCTTTTCATGACTTTCTCGCATCATTCTCATTTCTCTTTCCAATTTTTCCTCCACTTCTCTCATTTGGTTTTCAAAGTCCTTTTTCAGTTGATGTATAGCTAGTAGGCATTCTTCCAGTCTTGGAAGCATTTGGTGAGGGAGTTCTGACTGAGTTGTCTTCCTCCCGCTCCATGCTCTGGTCTTTTTTGTCCATAAAAAAGGATTCTAGAGTTTTACTGCTGTTCCTAGCTTGCTTCCTTTTTCTCATGTTGGCCAGTCTATTAATTGCTTGGTTTTTTTTAGCTTTGTGGAACTCTGCTTCCTGGAGGGGGAAAGCTCTGTCCCAAATCGCTGGGGCCCTCACAGCTGCCGGAGTTCTTAGTGGGGTGCTGCATCCCCAACTCCCAGCTTTGGCTCACTGAAAGCGCACCCCTTGACCATCACTCAAGACCACGATCCAGATCCAGGCAAGAGCCTTTGGCGCTGATGGATCACGTCAGCCCCCCTGCTATCTGCAGGCCGAGGGCTCTGAAGCAGCCCAGTGGAGGCCGCTGCTGCTTGCAGCCGTTCCTGCTGCTACAGCCACCTCTCACTGCTTCCTTGCCCTGGAAGCAGTTTGGCCGGACCTGCTCTTCTCCTCCCGAATTAGCAAAATCCACTGACCTTTCTCTTAGCCTTTTTTTCTTCTGGCCTGATAAATGTGGTAACTGTGCCTCCAGTGCAGCAGATCTGCTCTGCTACAGACGCGGCTCCCCGCCCGATGCCCCAGGGCTTGACCCGGCCTGGGTTTAGGCCACAGGTCCCAGACTGCTGCGAAGAGCCCCGCCTGCTGAGCTGCCTGTAGCAACAGATGTGCTTTCTGTCTTTTGGAGAGTTTTGGAGCTTGAAAAGTCTGTTTAGCATCCCATTTTATGAGTTTTTTAGTGTGGTTGTGTGGGAGCTGCGGTGCTTTGCTGCTTCTACGCCGCCATCTTGGCTCCACCCCCTTAAGGTATCACTTTTTATGTGGAAAGCATATACCCATTTCGATCTCATCTTGGCATACGGCAGGCCTTGTACAACCTGCTGTGCACACCAAAGGATTTCCTCTACATACAAAGGATGTTTTCCTCCACACTTTTCACTGGCTGCCCAAAATCCTTTGTGTTGCGGGGCACAAGTTGTATAGGCCTAATGTACGGCATGAGATGTGCACATGGAAAAACTTACATGAGCTGACATAAAGTGAAGTGAAGAGAACCTGGAGAACATTGTACATAGTAAGAGCAAAACTGTTCAATGAAGAATTGTGAATGACTTAGCTATTATCAGCAATACAATGATCCAAGACAATCCCAAATGCCTAATGATAAAGCATATTATCTGCCTCCTGAGAAAGAACTGATATTGTTTCAATACATACTGAAGCATGCCATTTTCACTTTCCTTCATTCCTTTTTTTTATTCAAGTCTTCTTGTAAAAAATGACTAATATGTAAATGTTTTACATGATTGCACACATATATCCTATATCTGATCGCTTAGCATCTCAGAGAGGGAGGAGGGAGGGAAGGAAAGAACTTGGAACCCGAAATCTTAAAAGCTAAAAAAAATAGTTTTAACATGTAATTGGGGGGAAACGGCATACATACATATATGTACACGTGTGTATGTGCACTTTATTCCCCTCCATATACTCAATGATCTAAAGACAAGAGCCAACTAAGTCTTTCTGTCTGCTGTCTCACATGCTGGAGCATTCTCTCCTTACCTCCACAGCTATGGTCTCCTTTATGACTCAGCTCAGATCCCACTTCTGGGAGAAGCCTTTCCTGATACCTTCTTTCTAGTCCTCCTAAAGTCTGCATCTTCCCTCTAGGGAAGATTCATTTATGCTGAATATGTCTTTTACATATATACTTGTTTTATGGTGTTTTCTCTTAGAATGTGAGCTACTTGAGGGCAGGGAACATGTTCTTAGTTTGTTTTAAATATCCCTAGGTTCCACAGTGCTACATACATACATACATACATACATACATACATACATACATACATACATACATAGTAAGTGCTTAATAAACTCTCGTTCACTAACAGTTGTTGTGAAGATCAAATTTATGTAAAGCCCTCTGCATACCTTAAAGTAGGGCATAAATATTAGCTATTATTATTTACACTTTGTAAATCTCAAGGGATTATGAAAATGGCAGCTTTATATTCATTTACCTGCAATATACTGTTAAAATTCCTTCAAAGGGTGTTTTTTGTTTCCAGTTGAGGAATGTTCCATTCATAGGCCCTAGACTTTTACAAAGGAAGGTATCTGGAAATTCTTTGATTGTTTCACATTCCATGTGTCCAAGAAGCCATGTTTTCACTGAAGTCAAGGTACAATCAGGTGATGTTATTTGAAAACAAGATTTGTGAAATACTGAAAGAAGTGTAAAGAGATCTTCCATAGGTTCTATAAGGAAAAAAAAATGACATGAACTAGAAATCGAAATTATTTAAGCTTTTAAAATTTTCAGTCACCAAAAAAGATGATGTACCACATACTAATAAAAAATTACCTTTCAAAGGTTTATTCTTCTCTGGTAAGGTTACTGAATATTTTCCAGTGGAAATGTCCTCTATACTTAACGAAAGTTTCCCACAAGGTACAGTACAGCTTTCTCCAAACTGGCCACTATTTTCTCCCCATCTGGCATGTAGCATCACAATACAACAAAAATTATGGAATGCCAAAAGTGGTGAAAGAGCTGTAACAACTGTAAATACTTGGACGCAGTCAGCGTTGGATGACTGGTCATGAAAATTGGTTTTTCTTTCCTTTTTATGAAGGTTTAATTTAATTCTTTTTGCCGCCAATTCAGTTTCACATGGAGATGACAATGCTGGAGGGAAAGACACCTTATCCAACTTGATCACATTGTTTTTACACCGAATAAGTGGAGGACTGGAAGTATATGCCTGATCCATTAACAATGATAAAGTCACATCATTTAGGAATCTGCAAAAACCACAAAGATCTGTTGTAATTCAAGTTCATTTTTAAAAATTGGACAAAAATGGTGGAGAACTGGGCAAAGATGTATTCAGACATTATGGGTTTGTTTTTTTTTTTCCCTTTCCCCTTTTGAGGAATGTTTCAACCCTCAATGCTACAACACTGTAACATTTATGTATTTAACCTGTCACTACTGCTCCTCTTAAGACAACTATAATTATCTTAAGAGATTTTTGTTCTTCAAAAGACTAAGAATGGTATTAAGTTTCTTAAATAAAAAAATCCTTTTCTAAGACTAACCAGCACCTTGATTCTACTTCAGTAGTGGAGGATGAGAGAAAAACTAAACTAAACTAAACTACTCCTCAACTTTATCACAAAGAAAAGTAGCACATTAACAAGAGAATGAAATAGAAACACCAATCACCGCTCATCCTAATTTCCCTATTTTTGCTGAGGGCTCACTCAGTTTTACAATTTCAGTCATCCTTCAGTTTTCACTATCCTTCACCCCACCCTTCCTATATCCACTTAGCTGTGAAATCTTGTCAATTCTACCTCAACAACACCTGTCACATCCATTCCTTTCTCTCTTTACATGGCTACCACCCTACTTTGGGATCTTTACTGAACTACTAAAATTTTTTCCTCAGTCTCCCTGACTTGAGTCTCAACTCTTTCTAATCCACATCTATACTCCACAGTTGTCAAGATTAAGATTCTTGGAATACAGGTCTGACCATTTCATTCCCCTACTCAATAAACTTTGGTGACTCCCCATCACCCTAATATAAACTCTTATTTGAATTTATAGTTCTTCATAACCTAGCTCCAACCTACCTTCCTCCACGCATTTTGTGATACAAATTGGCTCACTTGGTTTCTTTTCGCTTGAATACTATGTAGCATAGAATGGGTACTGAATTAACATTACATAAAAAAAATGAAATAACACATAACAAGACATTTACAAACAGTTTTTAGCCTACTGCACTCCTAGACACTAGAAGTATCCCTATCTCCCAAGAGTAGAAACATAGCTTCAAGCTAGAGGTTCTAAGAAATGCACATTTCTGAGTTCTCCTTAGAGTAAGCAAAGGAATATTATCAATTCAGTTTTCAAGGACTATTTGGCTCATGACAGAATATGCAGAAATTCTATATTTAGGATTTCAACTCAGACTAGGGGGTAACACTGAGAATTTGGTGTATACCAGAACTCTTATTCCTAGACTAGAGAAGAATCTATTTTGTCATTTTTTTCTCTTTAATTTGTTTAATTTTAGTTTTCAACATTCACTTCCACAAGCTTTTTTTTTTCTTTTTGGAGGGCAGTTGGGGTTAAGTGACTTGCCCAAGGTCACACGGCTAGGTTTTTGTGTGTGTGTGTGTGTTAAGTGTCTGAGGCCGGATTTGAACTCAGGTCCTCCTAACTCCAGGGCCGGTGCTCTATTCACTGTGCCACCTAGCCACCCCTTCCATAAGCTTTTGAGTTTTAAATTTTCTCCACCTTCCACACCCCAAGATGGCACACAATCTGATAAAGGTTCTACACATACATTCTTATTAAACATTTTCACATTAGTCATGTGGTAAAGAAGAATTAGGATGGATGGGAGAAACTACAAGAAAGAAAAAACAAAACAAAGCAAAAGAGAGAGAGAGAGAGAGAGAGAGAGACAGAGAGAGAGAGAGAGAGAGAGAGAGAGAGAGCAAATAGCCTGCTTAGATCTGCACTCAGACTCCACAGCTCTTTCTCTGCATGTGGACAGCATCTTCCATCATGAGTCTCTTCGAGCTGTCTTAGATCTTCACATTGCTGAAAAGAGCTAAGCTCTTTTACACCAAATAAGTGGAGGATTGGAAGTACATGCTTGATCCATTAACAATGATAAAGTCAAATCATTTAGGAATCTGCAAAAAAGAGAGTCACTGCACAATGGCTGTTATTGTATGTAATGTTCTCTTCTTTCTGCTCATTTCACACAGCATCATTTCAGAAAAATATTTCCAGATTTTTCTGAAGTCTGCCTGCTTATCATTTCTTAGAGCACAATACATTACACAATACATTAATGTAGTACATTATACTAACAAACCTCAACTTGTTTAGTCATTTCCCAATTGATGTGCATCCCCTCAATTTCCAGTTCTTGGCCACCACAAAAAGAGGTGCTATAAATATTACTGTACGTGTGGTTCATTTTCCCAGCAAGCCAGTGGCTTGGACTAGTCAGAAATCCTGAGCCGCTGGGGGGAAAGGGGTTTGAGCTGGTAAGTACCAACACCAGGATCCCCTGCATACCTTTGCACAGCCAAGGGAACTGGGAAACACTAGTGCAGATGGTCACCCAACAGTAGTTGAGACTACCCATGCTCTAGCACAGTCCTGGGGAGGAAGAGACCTCTAGCAACCAAACCACCCTTCCCTCACACCTCAGGCCCCAAGCTTCAGTGTAACCCCAGAGAAATGTAGAAAGACCTCACTTGGCCTCAGCACACACCAGCAGCTCCAGCTCAGCAACAAGGAAGCTACAACATTATGTAGCTTCCAGCTGCCAGAACCAAAGGCCAAAACACACAAAGCCAGTAACTAGGCCCCTAGCCTTCAGCATGGGCCAGAGCCCTCATTCCCCAGAAGCAGTTCCACTTAAAAAGTCAGAAAAAAGGCAATCACAATGAGAAAAAAGTAAATTAGAAAAGACCACATATTCTTACTATGGGGATAGGGAAAATCAAAATATAAAATTCAGAAGACAGCACTGACATTACACCTACATCTGAAATGTCCAAAGGGAATATGAACTGATCTCAAGAACAAAAAAAATTCTTGGAAGAGCTCAAGAAGGATTTTAAAAGTCAAATTCCAGAGAAAAAAAATCAATAAACTCTTTTAAAAATACAAGTGACAAAATGGATAAAAAATTCACTGAAGAAAACAACTCCTTAAAAAGTAAAACTGGTCAAATGGAAAAGGAGGTACAAAAGTGTAACGCCATGCACAAGCAGATTCCCAAAAGAATAATACTGTGAACAGCTTTTAAGGTTTAGATTATACCATATGGTGAACACTCCATTTATTCCATTACAAATCAAGGCAAACATTCACAACAAATCAAGGTATTGCATTCGCAACAACTTATCACAGACAAACAAAAAACAGCATTCATAACAGCTTAACATTAGAATGGCCACACAGCTTTCACACTACAGTGGCTACAATATTTAGAACAAAGAACAAAAGAATAATCATCTGGTTTCCCTAAGAAGGAAACTCTCCTTACTTAATCATTCAATCACTTCACAATACAATAATCAATACTCAATCATTCAATCGATTCACAATACAATAATCAATCATCCACTCATAGGGCAATTATAAATTAACTTAATCAGTCACTAAATACAATCATTAGAAAATTACACAAACTCTCCACCCCTAAATGTAGCAAACTCTCCACATGAAGGGCAGAACCAAAGCCTTTATTCAAATACCAGAAAAGTAAGTCCCAGAACCAGAAAGCCAAAGTCATTACAGTATTCACAAAGTTGATACACGTGGTTAATGCAGTGAACACTCACATTCCCAAGCCTTCACAATAGAGACAGGCTCTACCAAGGAGGGATCCTTCTCCCACTCACTCCTCAGCCTGGTCCTTGGAAGTTCTCACCAAAACACTGCAGCCTCCAGGTGGTCACTGAGAAAATCTTGGCCTTCCACACAGAACTTCCAGGCAGCCTTCTCAGCCTTCCAGAGAGCCTTCACCAAATTCTCTAGCTCCCAGATTCTGGGACAATCCTGCTTCCTCCACCAGGAGCCACCAGGAAGAAGATTCTAATTCTGTCTCTCTGTCTCTAGAACTCTTCTTATATACACACACTGGCCTCCTGTCTCAGCCAACCCCCTCCTGCCACGTTAGGAACAAGAGACAGAGCTCACACCTTCCGTACTTAGCCCTAAGTTATTAAGTGCAAAGTATCTGCTAACCTGATTGCTGTTACAAAAGCTAACAGAAGAAAACACCTTGTTAAAAATTAGGACAACTCGTTAAAAATTAGAACTGGGCAAGCAGAAGCTAACGACTCGATGAGGCATCAAAAATCAGTCAAATAAAATCAAAAGAATGAAAAAATGGAAGAAAACGTAAAATGCTTCACTGGAAAAACAACTGACAAGGAAAACAATCAGGAGAAATAACTTAAGAATTATTGGTCTACCTGAAAAGCACAATCAAAAAAGGAGCCTGGACAAAATTTTTCAAGAAATCAAGAAATCTGAGGTCCTAAAACCAAAGGGTAAAACAGCCATCAAAAGAATCTACCAATCACTTCTCAAATGAAATCTCAAACTAAAAATGCAAAAGAATATTGTAGCCAAATTCCAGAATTATCGGGTCAAGAAAGAAATATTGGAAGCAGCCAGAAAGAAACAATTCAAATATCACGGAACTACAGTCAGAATCAAACAGGACCTCAGAGTTTCTACATTAAAAGATCATGGGGAATAGAATATGATATTCCATAAGCCAAAGGAGCTTGGAATACAACCAAGGATCAATTATCCAAGAAAACTGAGCATAATCTTTGAGGCAAGGAGATTGACATTCAATGAAATAAGGGACTTCTATACATTCTTGATGAAAAGGCCAGAGTTCAACAGAAAATTTTTATCTTCATATATAAGAATAAACAGGCATAAAAAGGTGAACAGGAAAAAAAACGCAACCCATGGTATTCAATAAGGGCAAACTTTTTATATTCCTACATGGGAGGATGATACTTGTTAATCTTGAGAACTGTATCTTTATTCACATTCAAAAGGGATATATATATATATATATATATATATATATATATATATATATATGTATAGACAGAGGATGCAGGTATAAATTAACGGATATGATGATAAAAAATCTAATTAAAGAGATCCAGGGTGGCATAGCAGCAAGTTGATCCACCGACTGCAAGGGTCATTCCCAGGCCTATCACCCCAGGGCTGAGACCTGTCAGAGCTCAGTAAGAGACAAATGCAAGGCCTACAGCAGTGGCAGTAGCTACTCCTGGGGCTATCAACTCATAACCTGGAAATTTTAAAAGCACCTACCTGAACTTCCAGGTACCAGGATGGGAGAATGAAACCTGGCTGCTCCAATCCCTCCTTTGATCCTTAAAACACAGAAATCATTGCCCCAGAGAAAAATTTTTAAACAGTAAAGGCTTGGGAGTCCTAGAGGAAGGGCATGGTTAAGATCCTTCCTCAAAACGGGTAAAAAGCAGACTACTAAGACAAAGAAAGACTCTAGAATCCTATTATTGTGAGTGGGAAAAACCAAATTCAGAAGGAGACAGAATTGACTCCACACTGACAGCCGGAGCTTAAACAGGGAATACGAACTGATCTCAAGCACAGAAAGCATTCTTAGAAGAGCTCAAGAAGAACTTTGAAAACCAAATTAGAGAGGTAGAAGATAAAATGAATAATTCTTTTCTAATAAAAAATGCAGAATTAGAAAAACATTACACTGAAGAAAAGAGCTCCTTAAAAAGAAAAACGTATGAAATGGAAAAACATTTGGAAAAAAGCTTCAAAAACTGAGGAAAATAATTTGCTAAAAATTAGAATCAACCAAATTGAAGCTAATGACTACAAGGCACCAAGAATCAGTTAAACAAAACATCAAGAATGAAAAATTAGAAGAGGTAATCAATGGAAAAATAACTGACCTGGAAGAGAGATCCAGGAGAGATAATCTAAGAATTAGTGATCTGCCAGAAAATCATGATGAAAAAAAGAGCCTGGATAACATCTTCCAAGAGCTCATCAAGGAAAACTGCCCTGAAATCCTGGAACCAGAGGGTAAAATAGAAATTGAGAGAATCCACTAGACACCTCCTGAAAGGGATCCCAAATTGGAAACTCCACAAAATGTCATAGCCAACTTTCAGAACTATCAGGTAAAGGAGAAAATCCTGCAAGCAGCCAGAAAGAAGTAATTGAAATATCATGGAACTACAGTGAGGACTGCACAGGATCTGGCAGCTTTGACACTGAAATATCAGAAGGACTGGAATATGATATTTCACAAGGCAAAATAGCTTGGGGTACAACCAAGGATTAGCTATCCAGTGAAACTGAGCATAATCTTTCAAGTGAAAGAGATAGGCATTCAATGATATAAGGGACTTCCAGACCTTCCTGATGAAAAAGCCAGAGCTGAATGGAAAATTCAGTCTCCAATTACAAGACTCAAGAGAGATATAGAAAGGTAAATGGGGAAAACACACACACACACACACACACACACACACACACACACACACACAAACTTGTTATTTAAGGACAGCAAACTGTTTACATCCCTATATAGGAAACTGATACCTGGCAATATTGAGAATTGTATACTTATCACAACATTTAAAAGGGATACAGATAAATAGGGGGGGTGGGTACAAATGAAACGAATTGGTGTAAAAAAAATTATGAAGGGGTGCGAAGGGACTACAATGGAAGAAGAAAGAACAAAGCAGAAAAGGGCAAATTATGCCACATAAAGAGGAAAAAAAATATATTATAGTAGAGCGGAAAAAGGGAGGGAGATGAACATTAAAGGAACTTTGTACTCACTGGTCCTGGTGTAAGGAGGGAATAACATAATCAGTTAAATATAGGACTACCATAAGAGGGAAAGACAGGAGGGAGAGGAGCATTGCATGATGGTTAATCTTGGTTAAAGGAAGAAATGACATAGTACATTAAGCATAATAATATATCGTACCCTACAGGCAGCAGGAGGGGGGAAGGGCTAAGAAAAGGCAGGGATGGATAGAAGGGAGGAAAGAAGTAGTAAGCGGGAAGGGTAGAAAAATGAAAGGGGGCTGATAAGGAGGGAATACTGAGGGAGGCCTCAGTCATAAGGAAAACTCTTAAGAAGGGGAAGGCAGAAGGGGAGAAATAAAAGCATAAACAGGGGAAGGAATAGCATGGAGGGAAATACACAGATAGTAATCATAATTGTGAATGGGAAGAACTCTCCCTTAAATGGAGGTGGACAGCAGAATGGATTAAAAACCACAATCCTACAATATGCTATTTACAAAAAACACATCTGAAACAGTGGGATACACACAGCCTAAAGGTAAAAGGCTGGACTAAAATATACCATGCCTCTGCTAAAGTAAAAAAAGCAGGGGTAGCAATCTTTATCTCAGACAAAGCAAAAGCAAGAACAGATCTAATTAAAACAGATAGGAAGGAAACTATATCTTGCTAAAAGGCATGATCAAAAATGAAGCAATATCATTATTAAACATTTATGCACCAAGTGATACAGCATCCAAATTCCTAGAGAAGTTAAGGGACCTAGATAGTACAACTATATTAGTGGGGTACCTCAATCTCCCCCTCTCTGAACTTGATAAATCTAACCTCAAAATAAACAAGAAATAAGTTGAGGAGCTAAATAGTATCTTAGAGAAGATAGATATGTTAGATCTCTGGAGAAAACTGAATGAGGATAAAAATATGCCTTCTTCTCAGTGGTCCATGGCATATACAACAAAACTGACCATGTACTAGGGCATAAAAAAACCTCACAATTTAGTACAGAAAGGCAGAAATATTAAATGCATCCTTCTCATATCATGATGCAATAAAAATTATAAACAATAAAGGGCCATGGAAGGATAGACTAAAAACTATTTGGAAACTAAACAACTTAATCCTAAAGAATGAGTGGGTCGGGGGGCGGAGCCAAGATGGCAGCGTAGAAGCAGCAAAGCACCGCAGCTCCCACACAAACACGCTGAAAAACTCATAAAATGGGACGCTAAAGAGATTTTCAAGCTCCAAAACTCTCCACACGATAGAAAGCACATCTGTTGCTACAGGCAGCGCAGCAGGCGGGGCTCTTCCCAGCAGTCTGGGACCCTCGGCCAAAACCCAGCCAGCTCAGGCCCTGGGGCATCGGGCGGGGAACCGCGGCTATAGGAGAGCAGATCTGATGCACTGGAGGCACAGTTACCACATTTATCAGGCCAGAAGAAAAAAAGGCTAAGAGAAAGGTCAGTGGATTTTGCTAACTGGGGGGGAGAAGAGCGGGTCCGGCCAAACTGCTCCCAGGGAAAGGAGGCAGCAGGAGGCAGCTGCTG
>JAQQSW010019070.1:0-11121 GCA_028646575.1 Pseudocheirus occidentalis | reverse complement strand
AGTGTTGAATCAGGTGAACCTCACTGTATGCAGATGCTAGATGCACAGACTCCTAGAATCTTAAGGCTAGGAGAGCCTAGCGAAAATGTTTGGGGTAGGAGGGACACACATATATCTATTTAGCAGAAAAGCGTAAAGAATACAAAACAATGAATATCTTCTTGTATCCTTGAGTTCAAATTTGGCCTCAGTTGGCAGTTTGGTGGCACAGTAAATAGATCACCGGCCCTGGAGTTAGGATGACCTCAGTTCAAATCGGACCTCAGACACTTGACGCACTTACTAGCTGTGTGACCTTGGGCAAGTCACTTAAACCCATTTGCCTTGCCTTCCCCCCTCAAAAAAAAAATCCTCCTTACAAATTTGGTCTTAGTCGCTTCCCAGCTATGTGAGCTGGGCCACATGACTTCACTGCCTTAGTTTCTTCAGCTGTGGGATGTGGATAACAATAGTCCCTACTTCATTTAATGGTTGTAAACTGCTTAGCACAGTGCCTGGCACATTTATTCAGTCATTTGCAATCATGTCCAACTCTTCATGAGCTCATTTGGGGTTTTCTTGTCAAAGATACTGGAGTGATTTGCCATTTCTTTCTTTAGCTCATTTTATAGATGAGGAGACTGAAGCAAACAGGGTTAAGTGACTTGCCCAGGGTCACACAGCTAGTATGTATCTGAGGCCAAATTTGAACTCAGGAAGAGAAATCTTCCTGATATCGGGCCTAGTACTCTATCTAGTGTCCTACCTAGCTGCCTTTGTCTGGCAAATAGTAAGCACTTAATAAATGCTTGTTCCCTTCCTCTTACCCTCTTCCACAGTTAGGCTGAATTCACCATTTTTATGGTGATTCTAAGCCCTAATAAATATACACTGATTATATCTGCCTTTCTAATAGCTCACTTTCAAAAGGATTATCTCAAATGGAAAACCTGCAACCTAATGAAAATCACTCATCTTTAGAGACAGTATAGTGTGGCATGGACAGTCTCGAACTAGACATTTGACTTGGACCTAGACATTTACTATCTTTGTGACTCTGAGCAATTGCTGAATCCATCTGGGCCTCATTTTCCTTATCTATAAAACAGAAGAGTTGGACTAGATAGCCTACAGTCCTTTCTAGCTCTAAATCTAAATCCCATGATGCTCGGTTCTCCTAAGGCTACCTCTTCACCCAGTGACTTCAGTGAGTAATCTCCTATCCCATCTCCCCTACTATATCCATCAGTCTTGGATCCTTCCCATACCCTATAAATAATTCAGAGGCCTAGGCACCCATAGCACAGCTCTGCACCACCCGGTTCCAGTGCCAGGAATCTTGGGAAGAGGGCCCGATAATATTGCATGAGTCCAAAGTAATTAAAGTGCATCATTACATAGAAATTTGTAATTAAACACTTTAACGTAATCATGCCGCACAGCACGGCTCCTGATGAATTAATTAAAAGAACTACAGAAATTAATGTTTGCATTGTCACCATTGTTGTGTAGCCTCCGCAGACTCCCTGGCTACTCCTGAAGCATGTTGGGAAGTAATTATATGCCCCAATGGAGGGGTGAGGGAAGTGGGAAGGCCTTAGTGTCCCAGCAGAACAAGAACCCGAGCTGAGAAAAGCTGATGTCTTTGTAAGAACCTGGCTGGGGATGTCCTGGCCAGGAGACTGTCAAGCAAGGGCCAGAATGAAATAACTACAAGAACAACAACAAAAATAAAAACTTACATTTATATATCACCTAACAGTTATAAAGTGCTTTACACATATGTGCTTTGATCCACACAATAGCTCTGTGAGGTAGGTGGTAATAAGCAAGATCTTCCCCATTTTGCAAATGAGGAAACTGAGGCAGAGAAGTTCAATGATTTGCCTAAAACCATATTGTTAATAAGTAGGATAGCTAGGATCTTATCTTAGGTCTTCTGTTGCAAAGTCTAGGGGTCTTTCCACTAAGCAGTTTGAGGCAGCCTTTAAGAGGCAGGAAGGCCTAGACTGTGTTTCCAGGGACTCAGAGACTGAAGAATCCATGGGAGAGAGAATTGTCCCCCAAAAGAGAAACTGTATGATATGAATAAAAGGGAAAAGTAACTAGGTCACCTTGAAGTTCATGACAACCAAATTGGTAAATACCAGGTAAAATTTTATATGTTTCCTAGATATTAGGAGATGAGATTTCAAAAAATTCAAGTATGATTCCAGAACGTGACATTCTAAATGGGGAAGACAGATTAAAAGGGATGGGAGGCCAGCAAAAATTAAGTTTTGTGAACATAGTCATGTACAGTTCCAATAAAGAAGAAAAGGGAAAATAATTTAAAGAGATGGACGTGGCTGCACAGGGCACTCTCAGGTTCACATTTTAAATAAACATATGAAGGAACAGGAAAGGCAATATAACTGAAAAGAAGTACAAAAGAGGGAAGTAGTCTTTAAGGATATTGTTAAGACTAAATCTCAGAAGGAATCAAGTTTTGTGGAAAATTCAAAGGAAAAAATACTTTTTTTAAGCTACATTGTCGGTGAGAAGTACAAAGTATGAATAGCTTTGCTACCTGTACCAGATGGAACTTTATTACTGGATGTCTAAGATAAATCAAGACTGCTCAGGTCATATTCCCCCTTTTTTTCTTATCTAAGACTATGGATGGAAAAATGAAGTAGCTCTCTAAACCAAATGCAGCCTAGGATTGGAGGCCTTCACCATATAACCTACCTCACTCCCATCATCATCAACCCGCTCATCCCTCAATTTTATCAACTGAAGAGACTTTAACTAGAGATGGAAAATGCAGAAACAGCACTGCTGAATAATCCTTTACCATACGAACTTTGCAATCATCTTTACCATTGACCCTCTCTATTCTTTCTTATGATGCAAAAAAGTTGCATTATATTTCATGAATATATATGTACATCTATACAGACACATACATACATTTTTTCTCAAATCTCTTTCTCAAGTAGTATTGTATAATGAGAAGAAAAGAAATATGTCAAGAGAGATTTGGATGAAACTCCTGCTTCCAACATTTACTAGCTATGTGACCATGAGCAAAACTTTCATTTCTCTGAAGCTCAGTTTCCTAATTTTGGTTCTAATAATTATTAGCTGTGTTCCCAGGAGAAAGTCTCTTTGAGCCGTGGCTTACCTATATGTAAAGTAGTAATCATACATTCCATCTCACAGGATAGTTGTGATGATTAAGCAATGAATCAATAAGCATTTATGAAGTGCCTACTATATGCCAGACAAAGGCAGATAGGTAGGACAATGTATAGAGTGCCAGGACTGAAATCAAGACTCCTCTTTTTAAGTACTAAGGATACAAATAGAAGCAAAAGACAGTCTCTGCCCTCAAGGAGCTTACAATCTAATAGGGGAGACAACATGTGAACAAATACATACAAAACAAATTATACACAGGATATTTTGGAGATACTTAACAGAGGGAAGGCAATGGAATTAAGAGGGGTGAGGTCCAAAGAAGGTGGGATTTTAGTTAAGTCACAGGGATGGGGAGTAGAGCTATACAGCAGCTGGCAGTGATGCCCACTCTAGAGGCAATGGTAGTATTGATTTCATTCCTGGTTGCAGAGGAAGCAACGGAAAGGGAAGCAGTGAGCAATGACAGGGCCGATGTCAAGCTGCCTGAGAAGGCCCATCCTGATAGATGGCTGGATGGGATGTGGAACATGTTCTGGCATTGCCTGAATAATAAGCCTGGATAGAAGGCTAGGTGAGTTTTCACTCACTCATTTACCAGTCAGAATAGTTCAGTCCCAGAATGGGGTTCCAGAAGCAAATTAATTAATGCCCCCAAGGAGAAGAAGTCATGATCTTCAAGGTACCCTAGTGTAGTGAAAGGTAAATTAGACCCAAGACTTAGTTCTAGTACTTCCTAGCCTTATGACAGAGGTCACGTTATTTTCCCTCTGAGCTGTAGTTTTCTGATATATAAAATGGTGATAATCCTACTTACCTTACATGGTTATCATGAGGCTTATAAACCACGACAGAACCAAAGGATCAAAGAATTCTGTAGCCACCTAGTTTAAGCTGTGGCAGGTTCCCCACCACTGGTCTAACCTTGTAATGGTAAGGGGATGTGAAGATCTTCCCTGTGCATGAATGGGTCTCACTTGGAGTACAAGAGAAGCTTACTTAGGAGAGGCTTGCTTCTCAGAAGGGCCTACTTTTTTTACTTTGTAATTAGGCAGTGGGTCAGGAAGGTTGTGATGTTCTCTGACCCTGGAGAAGGCTATATATACTCTGAGGTAAAGTTTTGCTTCAGGGCTTACTTACGGGAAGAGTTGTGGGATTTGGTCAGATGAGACTCTGGTCAGCCATTGAGCCCTCTGGCTTTGAAAACCCAGACGTTGGTACTTCTCTCTCTGGCAACTAACACTCTATGTATGTAATGGTCAGACGATTAGAAACCCTGTCTGTTAATCTGTTGAATTGTGTTATTTTCTCTGTTTGTATTTTTTGTCTGCTTGTAATTTCTGTTTGTATTTTCTGAAGTTCAGGGTGCTGACTTTTTCTCCTGAACTAAATGAATGATATATATGCTTGATTATATGATATAATATATATAATATAATATAATGTTATGTTACATTATGTTATATATATAATATATAATGATATATATGTTTGAGCACTGGGCTTAGAACCAGCAGACTCATCTTCATGAATTCAAATCCAGACTCAGACACTTATTAGTTCTACAACGCTGGACAAGTCACTTCATCCTGTTTGCCTCAGTTTCCTCATCTGTAAAATGAGCTGGAGAAGGAAATGGCAAACCACTGCAGTATCTTTGCCAAGGAAACCCCAAATGGGGTCACAGAGAGTTGGACACAATTGAAAAATGATTTAATACCAAACATATTTTATATGCATAAGATATTATTTAACATGGAAGCTGCCTTAAGTCCTTCTGGAAGAAGGTTGGATATAAATGCTAAGGAAAAATATCTTCGATGGCTGAAACCTAAGATCCTGGCTGTCTAGTCCCTACTAGAGCATGCTCAATCCTGAACACATGTCTGACCTTATCAGGGGTTGCTGATAAATATTTAGCAATAAGTTCTCTAAAAAGCACAACACTCTTTTTAAAGTTTAATCTACTCTATTAAGTATTTTCTCCATCACTTTCTTCAGTCTAAATAATCAGAAAACAATAAATTAAGGCCTGATTGGTATACCATATTTTGCTGATTTCTAAGGTAAAAATCTAACAGTCAGCTCTTGGGAGCCAGTATGAGCTGGCTCCAGCATGCCCCTGGACCCAGGTATAGAAGGAACTGGTCATAGCACTGTAGAACCTGGGCTACTGACAGTAAATTATTGAGGCATCCAGGTGGAGAGAAGAGGTAGATTGTTGTCAGCCTGCTAAGGATAGCTGAACTAGCCAACCTTGCCAGTTACAACCAGGAGAAGGCACCTGTAGGGCGAGCAGATATCTGAAGAAGGGGGAAACTTACGGTAGCATTATTCAATTGGGTGGAGAGTTTTCTGTCCAGAATGGTGGGTTTCTTTCTCACCTCAGCAGGGTTTATGAAACATTAGAGCAGAAAAGGATATCAGTTATTATCAGGGGGTGGGGAACCTGCAGCCTCGAGAACACATATATGGCCATAGGTTCCCCACACCTGTTTCTAGGTCAACCCCTTCATTTTTTAGAGGCAGAAACCAAGAACCAGAAATTTTTTGTGTCTTGCTCAAGGTCACACAGGTAGTATATAGGAGAGTCAGGATTAGAACCCAGGTCCTCAGACTGGTTAGCCAGTCCTTTTTCTACAGGACCACATTCCATGTAGTGTGCCTCATGCCTCCTCCTCCTTCTCCTCCTCTCCCCAGGACAGAATGCTGTTAGACCATCAGCAGGGCATGGGATATAATAGCTAAAATAATGATGGTAATAATAATATTGATGGCAAGAAAGTACAGTCTCTTCCCCAGACTCAGGGAGAAGCTAGAGTACTACAAATATATAGACCTTAAAACCAGTAGGTAACCAGGGGCTCCAAGGGAGATAGCATGGCCTTGGTCAGGTTCCCCATGCCCGGCTACAGACCATGACCTACAGTTCATGACCAAGCTATAAATAAAGAAGGTCTTTAAAAAATTAAAAGCAAAGAACTTTAGCAATAATAGGGACCCTACAAGTCATCTAGTTAAATCATCATATTTTACAAATGAGGAAACTGAGGCCCAAGAAAGTTATAAAGTGATTTGACCAAAGACATGCAACTATATAAAGTTCTTTAAAATATATAAAATTTCAGATTAAATATCTCTCCTCAAACTGCTTTTTTTCTTATATCGAAAGATATCTGAAATTTGACTGCCCCAAACTATGCATTTTAAATTTAGAATAGCATGCAACATAAAATCTGTCCATACCAAATTAATTTCATGTAGGGTAGTATAATGCTAAATTACAGTAGCATAATGATAAAGTAAATGTATAAATTTCCAACTTTGGATGCTGGGAAGCTCCCTTGGGCATTGGCTTTCACGGGTTCTTACTCATAGCACCATGGAAGCTGGAGGTAAAGCTCTCAATCCTGTGTGTCTAGCTAGTGGCTACACAAGTGCCTTGTAGGAAGGTGGCACCATGACTAGAGAGCTGGGCCTACAGTCACAAAGACCTGAGTTCAAATTTGACCCCAGATATTTAGTAGCTGTGTGACCCTGGGCAAGTCACATAACTGCTATCTGTCTTGGTTTTCCCAAATAAAAATGGGGATAACAATAATCCCTACTTTACAGGAGTATTGTGAGGGATTAAATGAGACAGTACAGTCAATCATCAGCTTTCACCAGGGGAGCATGGCACAAAAGTCAAATATGAGAATGTTAAAACAATAAACCTATGGGAAATAGGGGGTTGGGTTCCTGTGACCACCAAAAACTGTAATCTTTCATTAAAAATTGCCGAAAATACATTTTTGCGTAGAATTATTTATAATAAAACATTCTCATCACTTTTCCTAACATAATAACCATGAAATAACCCATAAAATGCAGTCCATGAAATAAAATTGACAACATGCATAACATTTTTTCTCACTTATAAGTCCCTGGAATTCTGTGACCTTTTGTGCTAACATCTTAATTTAAAAAAACAAAAACAAAACAAAAAACATTGACAATATTCTATTTTCATTACACACAAATAAAGCAAATAAAATTCTTAAAACTAAAGCATTTTTAAATTTGAATCTTACCTTGTGTCAGGTGGCAGTATAAAGGTGTTGTATATATATACATACACATACATATATGCATATCTGTGTATACATACATACATACATACATACACACACACACATACAGCTGTAAACCTAAGGACTTTAGTTGCTGCTGTCAGAAGATGCTGAGATTGGCAAGGTCTTGACATCATGTTAAAGCCCAAAGGACCTGTTCTATTCTTCAGGAACATAATTGCAACACAAAACTTGAGTTTAAAGACAAACAATGAAAATAGGCACTGAATGTCTAGGAAGCTCTGTAATGGTCGACTGAACAAGAACGGTTGAAATACTTGTTATTGGTCCTCTTTGAAAAAGAAGGATGAACAACAATAACAAAACAAGACATGCATAGTAAGATGCCAATCACTCCACAAACTTGCCACCTCTCATTTCTTTGTCTCCTGTGCAAAGATAGGAATGTTCTCAGTTGCTAATCAAAAGTAAAAACGAGGCTACTAATAAAATCAGCCAAATACTTGAAGTCACAAAAGTTAAACAGGTAAATGTTGAGGGTTGACTATATTTGTAAAGGGCTTAGGACAAGGCCTGATACATAAATCTGCCCACACATGCACACAGTGGCTCATTAGACAGCCCCTTTAGACAGAAATCTTGCAGACTGCTCTAGGGCCTTCTCTTTGCCTTATGATCTCTAAAATTTTCCATGAATTTACTTAGCATCCATCCATTGGAACCCAGGAGAGATATATATAACCCTCATCCATCTCCTTTGTATGCTTCATGTATGATAGACCTTTAGGATTTTTGTGTTAGTATTAAAATTCCCCATGCATAGAGGTTATTTTGGTAGACTAGCATATTTGCTTTTGAGTAAAACTGTCCTCAGAGTAGTCCATTTGTATTTTAATTTCTTGGGTTTGACAAATAAACTCCCCAGTTTTCCAGGAGAAATCTGTTTGTGTGTGATTTGTCAGAGTACATCCTATGAAAATATTCTAAGGCCAATGTCAACAATCCTTGAGTTTACAATTCACTGAATTTACAAGACGAGGTCTGTGAGAGAATTTGGAGAGCAGCCTCATTGTGGAGGCCCCGAAAGATGAGTGTTCCCATCTTTGTCAACCCAATTTTTGTTATTGCCCCCTGAGCCCCCATTGTGGGTGCTTGTTAAAAAGCACCCAAAATCATAAATTTAGACCTAGAAGGGAAGTCAGAGGTCACCTCGTCCAACCCCCTCATTTTATAGTGAGGAAACTCTAGCCCATGCGAGGAGGTATCAAAGACACTTTTAACACAGGTCTTTAAACTCTAGAGTCAGAAGTGTTCCACTGTACCACACTGTCCCTTCCAATACAAACACCCAACTTACAAATTATCATCACCAGAGCAAAGCACTTTGGTGCCTCTCCCCTTCTTCCAAGTACTACTCAAAATCTCTAGTGATGACTCCTTTTCCTCTTCAAGGCTGAATTTGAACTTCACCTACATTAAAACTTGATTTCACCTGGATACAAATGTTGGGAAGAAGTGAATAGGATTAGGGACACTTAACAATGAAGATGTAACTTAGAGGTCTATAGCCCCTAGAAACTGCTCTTGCCAAAGCAGCCCACAGACAGTGAATAAAAGGGCTAAAATTTCCATTCTGAACATTGAAGGCAAATTGTGTGAAAGGATCCTATCACCTATAAATAAACATAAGAGAAACAGAACTTAAACAGGAGAGGAAACCTTCTTTCCAAAGTCCTTGGGAAAGGGCCGCTTGGATTTGGAACTCTAATAATAACATAACAATAGCCAATCAATAAACACTTATAAAGTGCCTGATATGTGCCAAGTAAGGATCATAATGACAAGATGATGATGATGATGTTGAGTATTTATATAGAACTTTAAGGTTTATAAAGCACTTTACAAATATCTAATTTTATGTGACAACTACACATCAAAAGTTACTAAACCCTGTGTACTTATTGGCACAACATCACCACTACTGGGTCTACAACCCAAAGAGATCATAGAAAGAAGGTAAGGACCCATGCATGTGAAAATATTTATAGCAGCAATTTTTTAGTAACAAGTGGGGGATGGATGAATAAAGTCTAGTATGTATTTTGGAAGCAGCATGTAGGTGACACAGTGCAGATAGCCCTAGGAAGAGTGTTAAAGACCTGAGCTCAAATCTAGCCTCAGGCACTTACTAACTACATGACCCTGGGCAAGTCACTTAATCTCTGCCTCAGTTTCCTCAACTGTAAAATGGGGATCATAACAGCACCTACCTCCCAGGGTTGTTGTGAGGATCAAATAAGATGACACAGGATAGAACTTAATAAATGCTTGTTTCCTTTCTTCTTACATGAATGTAATGGAATACTGTTGTACTCAAAGAAATAAGGAAGAAGATGGTTTCAGAGAAACCTGGAAAGATGTGTATGAACTGATGCTGTGTAAAGTTGAGCAGAACCAGGAGGATATTTTCTGCAATAAAAACAACACTATAGAGACAAGCAACTTTGAAAGATTTAAGACCTCTGATGAATGTGATTACCAACTATGATTCCAGAGAACCATTGGTAAATCATGTTTTGTCCTGCCATTGTAGAGCGCTTAGAGCTTGGTCAGGCAACCAAGATGCCAAGGTCATTCACTGCATCCTGGGTCATCACCAGTCATCCTGACTTTTTTCTTGCCACTAGACTTCAGTGACTGGAAGCTCTGCCTCACTTAAATTCAGTTCTACCACAAGGCCTTGGTCCTTGGCCCTCTTCAAAAATGAAGAGCAGAATAGAATAGATTATTATTAGAGTTCCAAAATCCAGGCAGCCCCTTCCCAGGAGCTTTTAGAATTGGAAGTTCGTTTAAAATTCCTATTTATTACAGATTTCAGTATTTCTGGCATTGTTTTTACAGGACCACAATTTTCTGCTGCATTTGCTCTCTATTTCTTGGCCCTTGCTTCCATCTTCCATCACGTATAAGATCTAAATTGATTAAGGGGTTTCTTGTGTGGCCACATCCTCTTTAAACAACTCTATCTTTTCTTCCTCATTAGAATAATTTAGAATTGGGGGAGGGATGCTGGAAGCACACATTTCAGTAAAGGGACAGGGACAGGCTAGAGAACAGAACAAGGGGGGCGAGGGATAGGAAGGAGAGACAGATGATCACTGTCACAATATGTCCACTATGAAGATGTCCTGTATAATCATACATCCACAGCCTGTATTAAAGTGAGTGTCCTTCCAGTGGGGGTGGGTGACAAGGGAGGAATTGAAAGAATCTAGAATTTAAAGTTCTGTAATACCTGCAACTAGGAATTAAGATATACAGGGGCTGGGGTAGGGAGACCCTTCTTGCCCTACCAGAAAGTAAGAGAGCAGAGCAGGGGAGGGGCTTTACAGTGGGATTGCTGTTTTGGGGTTGGGGCGGGGGCAAGACGGGGAAAAAATTTGTAATTCAAAAATGTAATGAAAATGAATAATGTAAACAAGAAAACAAATAAAAAATAAATTAAAAAAAAGAATTGGAAGGAACCTCAAAAGGAATCATTTTACAGTTAACCATTTTGGTTTTCTATTTCCAAGTCTGAAGAGTATTCTCCTTAGTAGAAAAAACAGTAGCAAAATGATAATCAAATATTGGTCTTCTCCTTATTGTCCCATAGCTTTATAACACCTACCCTGAGCAGTCATATTCTTTCTTTGATCTTTCTCTTGCCCCCACCATATCGAACAGAACCCTTTTTATTCTTAACATTCATTTAAAACTTCTGTTCATCCCAGGTTTTGGTATTCCTGGCATTATCCTTACAGAGCCCTAATTTTCCTTTGTATTCACTCTCTATTACGCGCCCTTCCTTTTATCTTCTATCACATATAACATCTGAGTTGATTAATGT
>JAQQSW010019069.1:0-11121 GCA_028646575.1 Pseudocheirus occidentalis | reverse complement strand
CCTGTTCCCGGGCCCGTTTCTCCCCCTCCACCTCCCGCTGGAGACGCTCGGCCCTCTCCTCGGCGTCATCGGCCTGCTGCTGCAGAACCTGAATCTTGCGCTTCACCGCCTCGATGGTGGTGATACCAGCCATAGTGCCCGTCCCGTTCCGGCTCCCGCTCCGGCTGCTGCCTCCTCCGCTCGGTACTGCTGCCGCTTCTCCCAATAGGCATTTTTTAATCACTTAATATTTCAATATGGATTTTCCAATAGATCTCCTGTGAGTAATCATGCATCTCATTGAAGAGGCCCTCTAATCTGCTGTACAATCAGCACAATACAATCCGCAAACATGAGAACTGGGAGGGCCTTACCTTTAAGGAATTCTTCTTTTATTTGAACTCCACATTTGTTATATTTGGTGATCATACAGTTACTTGTTTTATACTTTGTTTTAAACTAATAATGAGAAAATTGTTATCTGTTGTTCCATTCATCAAACAGTACAATCTTAACATATGCACGGTTGGAAGAGACCTTTTAAGGGTATGTTATATGCATTTCTGTGTGTATCTTGTTTGTATGTATATTGTTGCTCAACTATTGTATCCCCCACTAGAACGTGTGCTCCTTGAGGCAAGGGACTGGTTTTGCCTTTCTTTGTAACCCAACTAGTTAGCACAGCATAGAGTGTTTGTTAACTGACTAAGACAGACTGTGTCTAATCAGCAAATAATAAACACAAGGGATATCTTGTATTCTCTGCATCTTTCAGCCATTTGTATAATGAAAAAGATGTGGTTTATGGGAAATCACTTGCAAATGGCTTCCCTTCTGATATTTTTATCAAAAGCACCTTAGAGAACATTCTTAGGCGGAGATTCTAAAAATAAGAGAAATAGGCATAAAGGTTTTTAGTTTTACGTGCCTTGTTGGGGTTATATAATACTTTTAAAAAATTCTTTTGATATTTTTCCTTCCTGGAAATATGCAAAATGATCCCAAATGCTTTAAGATCGTGTTTTCTACAGCATAAGTTACTTTTGTGGTAGCTGATCTGGTCAAGCCTTTCTTCTTGATCATGTTTTTTAAGTCCTAATTTGACTTTTTTGTATAATACATCAGGGATTAGGATGTTAGGGTCCAAATGTTGTGCTTCCTAAGACTATCTCTTGTGAAAAGACACATAGAATCACAAAATTTCAGATCTGAAAGAGGACTCAATAGCCTTCTGGTTCAACTCATACCTCCAAATTCTCAGTTAAACATCTGACAAGTGGCCATTTGCCTCTTTTGTTGAGGATAAAAAAAAGTTATAAAAATACTGACAATTTTTTTCTCTTTTTCTGATTATGTTCCTGCCAGTTTATTATATTAATGCTTATACTGTGTGCCTCAATAGATATCCAGACCATTTTCCAAGTACAGCAATATTGAATAAGTAAATCTACCATAAGGATCCTTAATTCTGTTTGATCCTTGGATTCATTTTAATTTTGTTTAAGAATAAAGAAGGTTTACTATAACAAAAAGTCTTTTAAAAAGCCAATTATCAGGGGGCGCTAGGTGGCACAGTGAATAGAGCACTGGCCCTGGAATCAGGAGGACCTGAGTTCAAATGTGACCTCAGACACTTAACATTTACTAGTTGTGTGACCTTGGGCAAGTCACGTAACCCCAAAAAATGCTCCAAAAAAAAAAAGCAAAAAAAAAGCTAATTATTTAGTCTTTATGCAGGATTGACAGGATTGAATGGAATGATCTGTTACATGAAAATTTTATGTCATTATTGAATTATAAATGTAATTAAGGCTTGAATCAATGATATCTAAGGTCCCTTTGAACTCTAAGTCAATACTTATAATCCTAATTATATGGCCATAGACACAAATTTTTTGTTTTGTTTTGACCTATGATTTCATCAAGTGCAGAGACTTCACAGTGAGACAATATCTTCTTTCTATTAACAGATCAATAACTGTATTGTAATTTATAATTTTAGGGAGTTGTCTGGAGTATGAAAGTACATGAGTGACTTGCCTAGGGTCACATAGCCAAGTATGTCAGAGGTGGACCTTGAACCCAGGTTGTCCTGACTGAGGCTGACTTTTTATTCACTTTGTCATATTCTGAAAATATTAGCACATTGTACCATGTGGTCCGGTGAGAACCTAACACCCTTAACCAATGCTTTGAGACTATATTTTAAAATATGGCATCCTTTCCCACCATAAATAAAACCTCTTTCAAGTTATTTCTTTCCAATTCCACCAAAAATAATTACTATAGTTATATTCAACTTTAATCCTAAACTAAATAACAGTGTATTTAAAAGAAGGAAACTTAGGTAATTCTTTTAACCTCAGTGACTAAAGTTTTCAATTTCAACATTTTGATTAAAAAAAATACTTTTAGGTTCTCCTGGTTTGTTTTTCAAAGAAGTGCTAGCATTTTATAAGAAACCAGACTGTGAAATAGCATCTATTATGCTGATGTGCTACTGACATTTTAAAGAAAATGGCTTTTCTCCATTAGATGTATCATAAATATTAATGTTTTTCCTATGAAGTGTTGCATAGGAAAAACACAATAGAATAAGATTTTCTCAGATTTCCATTATTCTATAAGAACACTCTGTTAGGTTTATTTCATTTATAAATAAATACATTTCTATACCTCTGCTCAGCCAGTCTTTTGGTCTGACATTCATCCAACTTTATTCTTTTAAGTTTTAGAGTTATTATAAGAAATTTGAAAATGTAGTCTTAAGTAATGTGATGTTTGATGAAATCACATCTTTAGAACTATGATATTATGTATCTGAACTAATTGAAGAGTATCACATCCTCTAGTCATTTTTGAATTTTGGATTCACTCATATTTCAAATTTGCCTCAGACTACACACCACCAGAACTTTCACACAATAATTCTGGTCAGGTCAAGTGTATACATACACACACATATACACACACACATACATACATACATACACACAATATGTACATACACACATAGATATGTGTACATATATACATGAAAACACACCTTTATCTCTACAATACACACGTTTTTACATGTACCAACACACATGTATGTCTGTTATGACAAATAGTACATTTCAACTTCTTTGCTGAATATAAAGAATTTTTTTTATTAAACTGGTTAAATTGGCCACTTCTCTATCATATAAAAATGGCTAAAACAAGCCTTAGTAAGACTATTTCAGTGTGGGATATTGGAAAGATTACTGGTTTTGGAGTCTAGAGGATCTAAATTCCAATGTGTGACCTTGGAAAAGTGTAATGTTAATGGGATATAAGATTTTCCCTGCCCATAAATAGGCCTTACATGGAACTCTTTAAGGGAAAGTTGCTTAGGGGAGGTTTTCTTGTAGGAAGGCTTTCACACCTTTTGTTAAGTTCTAATTAGGCACTGAGTGATGCCCTCTGGCTCTGAAAAGGGTATATATGCTCAGAAGTTAGCATTCTGCATTGGGGCTCACTCGCTGTAAGAGTATTCAAGTGATTTGGCCAGATGAAAATCTGGGTAGCTATTATGGAGCCCCTCAGCTTTGAAAAACCCAGATGTTGGTGCTTCTCTCTTTGGTAACTATGTATTATCTCTTTGATCAGACAGTTGTCTGTTAATCTGTGCCAGTTTCTCACACAGTTAGAAGTCTCCTGTCTGTTGGTCTTTATTTCTCTACTTGTATTTTCTCTGTATTTTCTTTGTATTTTCTCTGAAGTTCAGGGTGCTTCACAGAACAAAAAGTATAGATTCAGTCAAAGGCCCACACTTGAGGACCTAGAGGGTCACATGTGGCCTCAAGGCTTCAGGTTCCCCACCCTGGTAGATCATCTGTAAGATCCTACAGTAGAGTGCTATAAATTGAACCCTACTAAATTGAATGCAATGCAAACTATTCAGTAATTATATGTAACTGCTTTGTATCTACTTAATACCTAAGAGCTTTTTTGTTAGCACAGCAGTACATTCAAGATTTCAAAGTTCAACTTAATTTTCCTATAATACTGGCATATGGTCTATAGTTTCTTCAGACCTTTAATGGCAACAAAAAATATTCTGCATAACTTTATTCAGTATTCCAATTAAGACTATCTATCTCTATCAATGACACAGCAACCATCAACATAAGGCTCTTTATTATAAATCTTGTGTCCTTTTCTCTCCACATTTTAAATAGTTTACTTCTGAATTCATTTTAATGAGAAGAAAAAAAGAGAAATGTAGCCTTTGGCATTCTTTTCCCTCCATGATCTGTTTCTTTCTTTCCTGTACTAACTTGGCACTTCATGTTTGTAACAAGATTTTGCAGTGATTATTTATGATCCTGCATTGTTCTTCAGTTGTTTCACATACGTCAATTTTCTCTTTACACATGGGTTTAGAATGTGTTACCTTGTGTTAGAATGTTATCCTTGATGGTAAGAATCTTATTATCTATTTCTTTGGTGTCCTTCATCATACTTAGTACCAGTTGGGCATGTACCAGGTATTTATAAAGACTTATTCAATTAAATTAAGCCGCATGAATTTGTTCTATTCTGGGGTGCAACCCAACTGGTGTGAGTGCAGAAGCTGAAAAACGTACCATGAGCAGCTACAACAACAGCACCAACAGAAGCAACAGGCGTTCGATGCTCTATTTCCCACTTCATGTTGGCCTGAAGTACAGTCTGTTGTTTCCTGGGGCACTGACATCTGCCTTTTACGCATCTCCATCCACTCTGATCCCATGGACTGTGAAAGTGATAACAAAAATGGGAAGGTTAACATAGAACGGTACTAGGAATGAAACTGTTTTGCTTATTGCATAGATAAAATCCTTTCCTTGGGAAACAAAACCTTGAGAGAGCCTGAGCAAAGCTGAGATAACTTATTGCTAATAAATGGACCACTTAGGTGACCGTGGAGTGGAGGAGAGTAGATTGGCTGGCTTTTCACCTTCCCAGAATTATAGGTTACTCAGAACCCGAAGTGAGGAGAAGAGAACAGTAACAAGCGTCTTAAAGGGTAGCTGTTAAGAGTTCTACAACACCAGCTCTTTCCATACCAGCAGGTATGGAGCTGAGGAAATCTCAGTGATCTAAAGGGATTATTCTACAGCTGTCTTTGTGTCAGAGGAAGTCACAAACGATGTCTTAAATGTAAGCTGAACTTTCTTGAGTCATAATGAACTGGAAGGGAACTTAGAAGTAATAAAATCTAAATCTATAATCATTAAGTAAACTGGAACTCAATAATTAAATAACTTCCTCAAGGTAACTCTTTAGCTGCAGTGCCAAGCCTAGAATTCAAGGCTCCTGACCCCAGACTAGTATTGCTTTACCAACACAAGAATCCTGGTGCTGCAAAGGAAATGAAAGAGCCTCAGTCAACTAAAAGACTCTAAACTCTTCATTCATATAAACTTGGGATTGCCAAATATATGAACAAATAGAAATTAGTTAATAATGACGGGAAAGGACCTAACTTGGAAATTTCATCCATGTAGGGAACTCCTGGCACATAAATTCCTTGTACCAATGCAGATCCCCAAACCATCTGTAACTTACAGTTTTAGAGATTTGCCTGAGGTGTTAAGAGCTAATACATGTCAGAGGTGGGGCTAGAACCCTGGTCTTCTTGATTCTAAGGCGTGCCTGTTACCACCAATATCATGGTTTCTCAATGTCTCCTTTTACCTAGATGCAATTAGCTTAAAGAATGAGTCATGTTTATAACACTTTAACATTTATGATTATCGATCTAGAGAAACACTAGTTTAAATGACCACCCATTCCTCACAGAATACATCCCTTCTTTCCCAGTCTCCCTCAGAAAGGGGATTGTGAGTTTACAGAACACTAAAGTTGCCAGCAATCTGTTAATGGCCAAATATGATGGCCTGTTCGCACTCTGCATCTGATCTATCTGCTGTATTTGATGCTTTTAACAACCTTTCTCTTCCTAGATACTCTCTTCTCTGAGTTTTCATGATACTATTTTCTCCTGGTTCTCCTGTCTGTCTAATGGCCCTTTCTCAGTCTTCTTTGCTGGCTTGTAATGCATATCACATATCCTTAAGGTACATGTACCCCAAGATTCTGTCCTAGGCCCTCCACACCCCCTTTTGGTAACTTGATCAACTCTCGTTTATTTCATTATTACCTGTCAGTTACTCACAGATCCAGTCAAGTCCCTCCTTGAGCTTCAATTCATCACCTATTGGACATTTCAAACTGGGTGTCCTGTGGACATCTCATATTCAACATATCTAAAATAGAACTCATTATCTCTTCCCCAAAATCAGTTCATCTTCCAGACTCCCCCTTTTCTGTCAAAGGCACCACCATTCTTCTCAGGTTCATAAACCCGACATTATGCTCAACTCCTCTCTCTCATCCCCCACATATACAATCAGCTGCTAAATCTTGCTGTTTCTATTTCCATAGTACCTCTCTTATCCACCTCCTTTTCTCTACTGACTACCACCCTGAGGCCCTCAACATCTCTCACCTGGATTATTACAATGGCCTCCTAAATCGGTCTCCCTGCATCAAGTCTCACCCCATTTCAGTCTATTCTTCTTACTGCTACCCAAGTGATTTTCCTTAAGCCCAGACTGACCATGTCAACCTTCCCTTTACTTAGTAAAGTCCAATAAGTCCTTATTGTCTTTAGGAATATCTCTCTCTGTCTCTGTCTCTGTCTTTCTCTGTCTCTCTCTCTCTTTTCCTTCCCTCCTCTCTCTTCCCCCCCCCCCATTTCTCTGTTTAGCATTTAAAGCCCTTCATAACCTGGCCCCAACTATCTTCCAAATCTTGTACATGATTCTCCCTCCTGCACTCTGTGATGCAGACAGATTGGCTTTTTCCCCGATCTTCATTGCTGCTCCATCTTTTCCATACCCTAAACCTGCAAAGCACTTCCTCCTTCCGCACCCTTCCTACAATCCCATTTTCCTTTAAGACACAGCTCTAGCATTACTTTCAAACATAAAGATTTCCCTGTCTCCTCAGCTGCTAGCTCCCTCCTTCCCAAACTATCTTTGATTTAACTAGTTTCTATTTACTTGCATAAAAATTATTTCCTATATACATTAATATTTGTAGCATCCCCTGTTAGAAGGTAAACTCCTTGTGAGTATGGATTATTTAATCTTTTGGAATTTGTATCCTTAGTACCTGACACATGGTTGGTGCTAAATAAATGCTTGCTAATTTATTGTTGATTCATTGACGAGAATTGTGTATCAAAACTGAGAAAGATGAAGGAAAACAGTCAGCTCCTCAGTAACTAAAACAGGAAGATTTTATAAAACAGGCAGAAATTCATAAACTATCTAAACAGTAGAAAAGATGTGCCATAGCAGATACATATAATACATTTATTGAATGTTTACTATGGGCAAAGCACCATGTTTTTATTATCACCCTACTTTGGAAAAGGTGGGTGTGGTTCTTCATGATACATTCAGGGTTCATAAAGGGATAGAATTTCAAAAGCTATTTAAACAAGGAAAAAGAAGTGACTTAGCAGACAGATGGAAGCAGTAGCTGTGGTTGTAGGGAGGGATCAGCCAACATATTTATTGAATATTTACTATAGGCAAAGCCCTATATTTTATTTGTTGTCCTATTTTGAGGAAGGGTGTTTGTTGACATAAATTGTTGAAAAGAAAGATTAAAGGTGGGTGTGGGATGAACAATGAGAGGGGACATTGAGTTGGTGTTCCTAGAGGCATCATTTAAAACACTTAACTCACTTCAACAGAAATTTATTGTTGAGTCTGGTGCATCCTGTTGTAAGACTTTGAAGCATATGATAAAAATTTCAAACTTGATCTATATGGCAAAGGGAATCATTGCAGAACTTTATGAAAAATATCTAAAATTATGGGTGAATGTGGAAGTTTGGGCATCAGCCTCTTTGTGAATGCCTCCAGTATTTTTTTCTTTGCCAGGTGAACTCTGGATTTTAGGTTTGACATTCCTGGTACTTTTCCTTTTGGGGTTCCTTTCAGGAGATGATCAGTGGATTCTCTCTTTTCTTCTGGCCTGTGTTGCTAATAGATCTGGGCATTTTTCACTTATAATTTCTTGAAATATAGTGTCCTGCCTTTTTTGTTATTGTTGTTATGGTTTTCAGTGGTCCTATAAACGATGATCTTTAAATTATTTCTCCTTTTCCTGTTTTACAGATCAGTTGCTGTTAATGTCAGATGTCTTAAATTTTATTTTATCAAATGTTGGAGTTTTTCTAATATTTTTAGCTCTCTAATGAAGTAATTTATTTCTGTTTGAGTTATTTTTGTTTTTAAGAGTCCATTTATTCAGCAAGTCTTACCACTTTCGGTTCTAGGCTATTTATTCTCCTTTCTCTTCTTCCCTCCAAATATTTTATTTAATTTTTTTTTAATCTCGCTGCATTTCTTCTAAGTATGTATGTAGTCTTTGTGGAGAATCCATTTTTTCCTTGGGTTTTTGCTTATAGTTGTTATGAAGTTTCTTTCTCCTTCTTTTGGGGGATTTCTAGATCTCTAGTAATTTTTTTTTGAGGGGGGAAGGCAGGGTAACTGGGATTAAGTGACTTGCCCAAGATCACATGGCTAGTTTTTGTGTTAAGTGTCTGAGGCCAGATTTGAACTCAGGTCCTCCTGACTCCAGGGCAGTTGCTCTATTCACTGCACCCCTAGCCGCCCCATCTCTAGTTATTTTTATTACCTGTTGGTGTTTTTTTTTATTCACCTATTTCTTGAGCTGTAGCTCCTAAAGTGGGACTTTGGGTAGGACCAGGCTTTATCCCCTGCTGTGTTTTAGGGTGGGGCAGTCAGCCTTGTTTGTTTTCCATCTGGGGCACTAGATGCCAACCTTCATCTGTTGGAGGTATGCTTTGCTGAAATCTTTGAAGTTGAGTGCTAGATTTTCAGGGCCATTGCTGGCTTCTTAGGACAGAATATAAGGAACCAGAGAGCCCCTGCATCTGGGGAGCACTAGTCTGAGAACTGACAATAGGTCTTTGCCTGCTCTACTATAGTTCCTTGGAGATTCTAAAGTTTCTGATCATTCTTGGGCTTATTTGAGGAACCTTCAACCCTTAATGCCTTTGGAGAGAGAACCTTGAAGACTACAAGTTTTTCTGTCCTGTCTCAGTCTTACTGGGAATCTAAGCCTTCACTGGCATTGACTATACCAATACTGTCCTTTTCTGTTGCCTTTGTGGAGAAGTAGCTTTTCATTGGATTTCTTGATGTTTATTTGGTTTGGGTTTTGCTAGAGTAGATATTTGGGAACTATTCAATTTGCCTCCCTGTAGGCAATAATCTTGGCCATGAGTTCCAAAAACTTTTTTAAGAACAAAAAAAGGAAGAGAAAAAAAATTACCAAACCAATCAACACATTGAAAAAACTCAACCTAATTATATGTAATGTTCTACATTCGTGAATCATCCACTTCAAAAGAATAGAGAAAATTATCTTCTTATGTGGCTTCTTTAGGTACAAATTTGGTCTTTCTCATTTGCAATATTCATTTTTGATTATTTTGTGGTTGTTGGTCTTCCCATTTTCATTGTTGTTGCCATTGTGTGTATTGTTTTGTTAGCTCTGCTTACTTCATTTTATATTAGTTCCTGTCTTTCTATGCTTCTCTGTATGTATCATATTTGTTATTTCTTACAGCATAGTGATTTTCCATTACATTTATGTATCACAATTGACTCAGAACTTTCTTTTCTTTTTTAAATTAAATTTTATGTTTATTTTTGGTTTTCAGTCATTCATTTCCACAAGATTTTGAGTTACAAATTTTCTCCCCATCTTTCCTCTACCCATCACCCAAAACAGCAATTCCACTCCTCCCCCAATCTGCTCTCTCTTATATCCTCCCCCATCCCTCCTCCCACTTTCTGGTAGGTCAAGATGGAGCTCCATACCCCAGTGCCTGTATATATTATTTCTCAGTTGCATGTAAATAATAATAATAATAATATTTTTAAACATTTGATTTTACAACTTTTAATTCCAGATTCTTTCTCTTCCTTCCTCATCACCCACCCTTACTGGGAAGATAAGCAATTCAATATAGGTTGTGCATGTGTAGTTATGTGAAACATTTCCATAGTGGATATATTGTGAAAGAATGACTATATTTCCCTCCATCCTATCCCACCCCTCACTTGTTCTGTTCTCTACTATAACTCTGTCCCTTTTCAAAAGTGTGTGCTTCTAACTACCCTCCCCCTGAACCTGCCTTCCCCTCCATCATCCCCCCTCTCCTCCTCTTCCCCCCTACTCTCCTGTAGGGTAAGATATCCAATTTAGTGTGTATGTCATTTCCTCACTAAGCCAAATTCAATGAGGGTAAGGTTGATCCATTCCCTTTTGCTTTCTGTTCTTCCCCTCCATTGTAACAGTTATCCCTTGCCTCTTCTATATGAGGTAATTTACCCCATTCTGCCTCTCCCCATCTCCTCTCATTATATTCCTCTCTCACTTCTCAATTTCACCTTTTAAATATCATCCCTTGTTATTCAATTGATCCTGTGCCCTTTGTCTATGTATATCTGTACACACATACACAATTCACATAAGTATTCATGCGCACATATGCCCTCCTATATAGACATATATATGTATATATACATATCTACATTTATATTCCCTTCAACTATCCTCATACTGAGAAAAATTTCATAAGTTGCAATGATCATCTTTCCATGTAGGCATGTAAATAGTTCAATTTTGATAAGTTCCTTATGGTTTCTTTTCCCTGTTTACCTTCTCATGCTTTTCTTGCTTTTTGTATTTGAGTGTCAAATTTTCTATTCAACTCTGTTTTTTTTTTCATCAAGAATGCTTAAAAGTCCTCTATTTCATTGAATGACCATATTTTCTCCTGAAACATTATACTCACTTTTGATGGATAGGTGATTCTTTGTTTTAATCCTAGCTCCTTTGACCTCTGGAATATCATATTCCAAGCCCTTCAATCCCTTAGTGTAGAAGCTGCTAAATCTTGTGTTATCCTGATTGTGTTTCCACAATATTCAAATTGTTTCTTCTTGGCTGCTTGTAACATTTTCTCCTTGCTCTGGGAACTCTGGAACCTGGCTAACATATTCCTAGTAGTTTTCTTTT
>JAQQSW010019068.1:0-11121 GCA_028646575.1 Pseudocheirus occidentalis | reverse complement strand
TCTAGACTTGTACACTCTCTTGGACTCTGTTCACATGCCTCGCAGAAGCTCCTTTGTCCTGCAGAGAGTGGCTGACATGGTGGCTTATGATTATTTAAGTGTCTGGCCAAGAGGAGTAGGTAAATCTCTGGAAGAAGAGGGTATGCTATTATAAGTCCTTGTTTAGCCCAGTTACATCAGCTGTTTATTTGTTTCAGTCGTGTCTGACTCTTTGTGACCCCTTTTGGGATTTTCTTAGTAAAGGTAATGCAGCAGTTTGTCATTTCCTTTCTAGCTCATTTTACAGATGAGGAAACTGAGACAAGTAGGGTTAAATGACTTGCCCAGGGTCACACAGCTGAGTTAGTGGTTGAGGCTATATTTGGACTCTGGAAGATGAGTCCTCAACTCCAAGCTCGGCATTCTCTCCACTGCGTCACCTAGCTGCCATCTGGTGGATGCTAAATAAATATTTTTAACTCAGCAGTCTCCTGCCTCTTAATGATGTCACTCCCTCTGTGTGTGTGTGTGTATGTGTGTGTGTGTGTGTGTGTGTGTGTGTGTGTGTGTGTGTGTGTGCGCTGGCAGATACTCAGCCCTCTAAGTTCCTATCTATAGCTGTGGAACGTGTGTAGAATGTGCCTCATTGATCCAGCCCCAACCTGAATAGCTACAGCCGTATAGTCACTTCTATACCAATCTCTGACCCTCTGCTCCATCACCACAAGGTGGCGCTACAACACATGGAAATGATGCATTCTCCTCACACACCTGCCTGGAGCTAGAAGTTTAAAAAGGAAGTTTCACTGATAAAAGGAAGCCTATGCTGTCACCCCTAGGACTAAACAGGGAACATCCCCAAGAGCACAGTTACACTGAGATCCCCCATGTCCAAGGACATATTTCTTAATTTCTGCCAACAAAGTCACACATTCATAATACCCATAATTTGTAACTTTCACACGTCACAGATAAGACCATCAACTGGACAAGTTTTGATTCTGCTTGAAAAGCTGTGTTCCGGGAAGGGCTGTTCTTACACAAGGCAAGCCTTGTCTCGGCCCTATCCCTCCAGGGAGCTTTGCACTTTGGAGAATCCCCATTCAGCACAGGCACACAAAAATGAATAAAAAATGAAGTATGCAAAATATAGTAAAATAGCTGTGAATGACCCACACGGCCAAGTGAATGTTATTTGTTTGGGAAACATTGTATCAATCAATCAAGGAATGAATATTTACTAAATGCCTACTATATGCCAGGCACTGTACTAAGAACTGGGGATAGAAAAAGAGGCAAAGGACTGTCCCTGTCCTCAAGGAGCTTCCAGTCTAATGGGGGAAGCAACAAGTAAACAAATATATATAAAACAATTCATGTCCAGGATAAATAGAAAATAATTAACAAAGGAATAAATACGATTTGGAAAAGGTTTCCAGTAAAAGAAGAGACTTTAGTGGGGACTTAAAGCCAGGGAAGTCAGTTGTCAGAGCTGAAGAGTAAGGAGCCAAGATACAGAGTATCTTGTTTGTGGAACAGCCAGGAGGAAAGTGTTACTGGACTGAAGGGCATTTGTCCAGGAGTAAGGTGTAAGAAAGAGAAGTGGAAAAGCAGGAGGGGGCTTGGTTACTTTGAATTCCAAACAGAGAATTTTGTATTTGATCCAGGAGCCACTGGAATTTATTGAATAGGGCTATGGGAACATTTGAATATACCTAAATTAAATCAGTCAATTGTCCAGAAGGATGTGATGTGGAAATGGTGCAAAATCTGTGGAAGGGCAGCCAGAATGAGTAGTAGAGGCTCGCTCAAGGAAATTTAATTTGACCCCTACAGCATCTGCTGGAGCTGGAAGTCTAGGTGGGGGCTGGGAGAGGAAACCCCTGTCCTGGAACCGTGGGGGGAGGGCTGGATCAGAGGCATTAATAATAACAATGATAGTAGTAGTAGTAGTAGTAGTAGTAGTAGTAGTAATAACAACGATGTAGTTTAGGGGTTCTGACATGGTTTTAGGGCTGCTGGGACCCCCAAAATGTCAGGGAACTGCATGGAATCACCTCAAATGAATTTGCTCATTCAAACTATCTTCCAGTTAAGTGGTAAAGTTTATCATAACATTTTAGCAGATTGGGCAAAGTTCCTAGGGAACCAGAAACATGACAAGAGAGATGCTAAAGCTTACATGGAAAAGGGACAGGGAAAGAAATGCCAAGTGTGCTAATTTAATAATCTAGGGTCTTCAAAGGAATATACAAGGAGTTCAGGTGTCTTTGGGAGAAGGTACCAGTGGTCTGGACTCCCAGAATGCATGGGAAAATTCAAGGAGTCAATGGAGATAGCTTTGTTGAAGGGAGAAGACAGTTCTATTCCAGGAACCAGACAGAGTCTCTGGGGGCAGGCATCCCTGTGCCTGTACTGATAGCCTTTATCAGAGAAATTACAGGATCAGCTCTGCATGAGTTGTATGTAATAAGAAAAGAACTGTCTCCCAGGGGACTTCTGGGATTTTGGGCTGCTTCCAGAGACATGGCCTTGGCCTTTTGGCATCCAAGTCCCACCACCCCAAATGCAATAGTTAGCACATACATTGTCATCTAAGGTTTATAAAGTGCTTTTCACATGCTATTTCATTTAATTCTATGACTCTATGGGGTCATCATAGCCATTTTCGTGGTGAGAAAACAACAGATGAAAAAGGTTAAATGGCTAGCTGGGTGTCACACAGCCAGTCAGTGACTGGAGGAAGATCTGAAGTTAGGTCTTCTTTCCCTCAAGTCCCCTGTGCCCCCTTGTCCAGGCATCTTGGTCACTACTTTGAGACTCCATAAGTAGGAAATCTGGGTTTGGAAACATACTTTTGAAAATTGTATTCTCTGTTGCTTCAATGGGAGCGGAGCAGGACTAGAAGTAGTGGGATTTGCAGGGACCCAGATTTCTATTCAATGTAAGGGGTTATTGAGAGGCGGCTTGGTGTGCCATGCAGTGCTCCATCCCTATAATTGCCCACCCCTGCTGGGAAATGGGGAGAGGCTTTTTCTCCCATCACTTCTTTGGGGCCACGCTTGGTCATTACAATTTGAAAGCATTCAGTTTTGATTGTTCTGTTGTTTCTTTTACCCTATTTACGTTAGTGTAGTCATTCTACATGATACTTTCTGGGTTCTGCTTATTTCATTTCTATCAATTCATATGGAAGCTTGGAAGCTATCAAGTCCAGCTCTGCTCATGTTACGAGCAAGGTCCCTGAGGCCAGACAGGACAAGTGACTTGCCCAGGATCACTCAGGTAATAAGCAACAGTTCTGAGGTTTGTAATCAGATCTTCAGACTCCAGATTCAATGCTCTCTTTTTACTCTGCCTCATTCCCTCATGGTACATGCCTTAATGTCCCTTGAATAATAAGATTTAGAAATGGAAGGAAGGGGGAGGAAAGGGGAAGGGAAAAACACGTGTGAAGCACCTACTATGTGCCTGGCAATGTGCTTAGTACTTTATAAATACTATCTTATGTTCAGCTGGGAGGGAACTTGGAGGTCATTGACTTCAGCCTCTCATTTTACTTGTGAAGAAACTGAGTCCTAGAAGGAAGAAGAGACTTGCTGGATATTGTAGTAGTAATAAGTAGCAGAACCTAAAACAGAACCAAGGGCAAATGTGGAAAAAGTTTGATAAAGTGGAAGAAGCTCTAGGTAGAGTCAGAAAATCAGAGAATCTTAGTTCTAATCCTAGTTTATTTTATGCGAGAGACAGAGAGACAGAGAGAGAGAGAGAGAGAGAGAGACAGAGAGAAAAGAGCAAGAGAGAGGGGGAGAGAGAAAGGAGACCGAGAAAGAAAGAGAGAAGAGAGAGGAGAGAGGAAGAGAGAAGAGAGGGAGAGAGAAAGAGAGAGAGATGAGAGAGGAGACAGAATGAGAGAGGAGAGAAAGAGAGATAGACAGACACAAACAGGGAGACAGAGACAGAGACAGAGAGACAGACACAAAGAGACAGAGAGAGAGACAGAGAGAAACAGAGACAGAGAGAGACACAAAGAGAGAGAGAGAGGGAAGGAGGGAGGGAAGGACGGAGGGAGAGAGAGAGAGAGAGAGAGAGAGAGAGAGAGAGAGAGAGAGAGAGAGAGAGAGAGAGAGAGAGAGAGAGAGAGAGAGAGAAAGAGAGAGAACCTGGACACCGCTCTTCACATCTGCTGACTGTTTTATCTTAATGGTCTTGGCTGACTACACATGGGAACACTATACTTCACAGCCCCTTCCCCAAACTTAAAGTGATCTTTTCTGTAAATTAACTCTATATTCTGAGGAGGAGAGGAGCAATACTAGCAATATCTTATAATGATTAACAAAGGTGTTTAAATACAGCATTTTCTTTGATTCCCACAACAGACCCATGAGGTCAGCAGGGCAGAGATCACTATTCCCATATTACAATTGTGGAAACTGAGTCCATAAGAGATAAAGTGATAACCAAGACTTTGTAGCTATTGATTATTATTAGCAGAACCAACATCAGTGGTCTTCTTAGTTCAAGTTCAGTGACCTTTACACTGTGCATTGTTGGGGCTGGTAGTACCTAGGGAGGTTTGGAGGGAGGGAATTTACCCCTGGGGTAAAGAGATGGATAGCCTTACCCATGGTGGAGAACAGTTCGAGGCAAATGACCACTAGTGCAGACAAAGATGCCTTCCTAGGTATTGGTCTTTAGTCCTCAATTATTGTAGACTCTTCTCTGGCCATGACTTTGCTTCTGTGGAGGAAAGAGCCCAGAGGGCAAATATCCTGAGGCCTGACACCTCCCTAGGAAGAGGGGAGAAGAAGGCCAGGAAGATGTCTACCTCAGCAGGCAGCTCCCAGGAGGAACCCCTGGGTGAGTTCTCACATTTCTTCCCAGGATCCCACAGGGGAGATGGTCTGACAAAAACAAAGATTCCAACAAAATGGTCAACAGAACATCTTGAGAGAGATTCTTAGAGAAAACCTTTCTTTTTCTGTCTGGGAGTAATGTCTGTCGTTCACCTGTCTTTCCCTCCATCTAGAATTACAGATACTTGAATGAGGAGGAACCTTAGCAGTCACTGATCGACTCAAGGTAATTGAATAACAAACCCGTTCCCAATATCCCTGACAGGCAATCTCTCAGTTTTTGTCTGAAGACCTCCAAAGTTAGGTCACTCACTACTTTCTGAGGCAGTCCACTCCACTTTTGGACAATTCTCATTGTTTTAAGTTTTTTCTTGTGTGGAAATGAACTTTTTCTTTGCACTACCATTCACTGGTTTAAGCCAAGTGAAACAAGTCTAATCCCCTCTCATTTCCAATATTTGAGGACAGCATTATGTTCCTATCAAATCTCTTCTTTGGCACACACACACACACACACACACACACACACACACACACTCCCAGTTCTTTTAACCTCCCAAATTCTGCTACCTCTTGGTATGCACTCTTCCCACTTTCTGAGGAATCCTCTTCTATACACTCCCACTTATTATTGTTCTTCCTAAAATGTAGCACCCAGAACCGAGCACAATAGTACCTGCCTTTTTGACTGGGAAAAGAGCATCCTTCCTTTCTGCCCCCTTTTCTCTTCATCTTCTCTATGTACTGGCTTTCCTCCTACAAAATGCCCAGGTGCTTTCAATTCTTTAAAAAATGAACCAAACTTAACCTGACCTTAACACACTCTCAGGATAACATTCTACAGCTCTTCTCCTTTCATTTTTCTTTTCCTTTTATGGACTGTCTGCTTTTGATGCTTCCCCTTCCTCACCTCCCATTCACTTTTCAGTCTTTCCATTCAAGGTTCTGATCCTACCACTTTGCCAAAACTGCTCTTTCCAATGGTTAGAATCTAAGTTCTAGTGGAGTAGGCTCTATCTTTGTTCCCTCAATAATATCTCAGCCCCTACCGAGAGTTCGGCCCCTGAGAATATCTGATTTCAACTCTTAGGGTCTAGGTGGCATAGTGGATAGTGCTGGACTTGGAGTCAGGAAAACCTGAGTTCAAATCCAGTCTCATGCTATCAGTGTGATGCTAGGTGAGTAATTTAACCTCTCAGCTTCAATCTTCTCATCTGTAAAATAGGCATGATAATATCTACCTCACTGGCTTGTCATGAGGATCAAGAGACAACATGTGGAGCGCTTTGTAAACCTTAAAGCATTACATAAATATTATTATTAGATGTCTCTCTAAGGGTACTGGTTTCTGCTTATCTGCCCCCTTTGCAAGCAGTAAGACTTAAAAAACAATTGAGCAAAGAATAGGTTTATAAACGACAGGCAAAAGACAAAAGGAGTTGTCTCCTTTACCTCACCCTACCAGGAGGTTTAATGGCCAGGTCAGTTGCACAGTGGTGAGAGCATTGGTCTTGAACCCAGGAAGGACTCATCTTCATGAGTTCAAATCTGGTCTCAGATTATTACTAGCTGCATGATCCTGGGCAAATCAATGAACCTTGTTGACCTCAGTTTCCTCACCTGTAAAATGAGCTGGAAAAGGAAATGACAAATGACTCTAATATCGTTGTGAAGAAAATCCCAAAATAGGGTCATGAAGAGTCTGACATGACTGAAATGACGCAACAATAAAACCCCAGAGGTTCTGCACCTTACAGAGACACAGACCAGATAGCAGCTCCATCTGACAAAATCGATTGAGAGCCTTGCTAACAGTGACCCCCAATTCCCTTGCCTGCTTCTCCCACAGGAGCTAGGTCACTTGACTCTTGATGCTGTGATGGACACTTCAACAATTTTTGGGCACTGCAGTTCCTGAATCAGTTCTCTGTCTTAAGACTATTTTTTGGCAATGTGAGCGCACCACTAATCTGTCCTGCAAACAACATTGATTTGGCTGATACTGATCCCCAAGTATCAGCATGTTTGGTCAGAAGGTCTAAAGGGAAGTCCCTGCCTGCCAAGACCCTTAACTTCTAGTGGCAATAAAGTCAACCTCACCCCCAAAGCTGCCTCAGGCTTCAGAGAAAAAACATCATGTTGTCTTTCTGTTTCTGAGATCATAGGTTTATAAATGTAGAGGTCAAAGGGAGTTTGTAGGTCACCTAATGCATCTTCTTAAGTGTACTGCTATGGAAACTGAGGTCTGGAAGATGAATTGATTTGTTCACAGTCCCATTAGCAACCAGTGTGAGAAGCAGGATTTACAGGCGAGTCTGCTCTTCACTCAAAGGAAGTGTGTACCTGTCCCACTTTTATTTCTTTCCCAGTATTCCAACCTGGAAAATGTCTCACACACCTTTCTGTGTCAAAAGTCATAGTCTTAGCAAGGTACTCCAGTGATTTCTTTTTCTTTTTTGTTGGCACATTTATATTGATACCTTTTTATTTCTCTTACATTTCATAATGCAGCTCTTTCCTTCTAGAGAGCCATTCTAGAGAATCAATGGTTAGAATTATCATCCCTATTTTACAGATGAGAAGATTGAGACTGAGAGGTTGAATTATTCACCTAGCATCACAGAGATAGTATGAGACTGGATTTGAACTCAGGTTTTCCTGACTCCAAGTCCAGCACTATCCCCTATGCCATGTAGACCCCTAAGAGTTGAAATCAGATATTCCCAGGGGCTGAAGTCTCAGTAGATCCTCCTAGCAGATAAAGAAAAGAAAATTGAGCCAAACTAACCAGCATATTGAGAAAACTATGATATTACATGCAATGTTCCATGCCCATGGTCCCCAGTCTCTACAAAGAAGCCAGGGAGCAGGTAGATTTCTTGTCATTTCTCTTGAGGATTTGGCTTGGTCATTCTAATTTAAAGCATTTGGTTTTGTTGCTGCTGTTCTTTCTCATCTATAGCTGTCATCATTGTGAATCCTGTTTGCCCAGTTCCTTTTCACTTTTTCATCTATAAAGTTTTCCCATGCTTCTTGTTTTGATCATGTTCATCATTGGTTATAGGATAGTAATATACAATTATACTCATGTGACAGCTAGTGCTGGGGGCCCCGACTCGGTGAGATTGTGCCTAGGTCCTTGGCAGTCCTTGTTTCTTTTGTGGTTCCTTTCTTTGAGTAGATGAGAAAGAGAAAGAGAAAGAGAGAAGATGAGAGAGAGTCTAACACACACAGAAACATAGACAGACAGAGACAGAGATGGAGAGATGCACAGAGAGACACACACACAGAGACAGAGAGACAAAGAGACACAGAGAGACAGAGACACCACTGGAAAGAGTACTGGACTAGCTTGGCGGTCTCACAGGTTGCTGATCTGCATAGTGAGATACAGGTGAAATGCTAATTAGCAGCATTCCAAGTAGATGTAAATCCTGACAAGGCTTAACTAACTACTAGTCTCCTTCTAGAGTATAAGTAGCTATAAATTAAGTTACTGAATCCTATGTAGAAAATTTTTATTAATGAATGCTTCCATTCTTTCTATGTTTAGCATTTCTTTTTAGTAATAAATTACCTGTCCTATCCTCAATTCATATTTGTGCTTTGAATGCCTTTTGAATGTCAAATTTTCTGTTCATTTCTGTTTTTGTCAGCAAGAATTCTTGAAAGTCCTCCACCTCACTGAAAGACCATATATTCCCCTAGAACATTATAACCAATTTTGCTGGGTAGGTGATTCTTGGTTTTAGTCTTAGCTCCCTTGATCTATGGAAGATCATATTCCAGGCCTTTCGATCAATCAATGTAGATGCTGCCAAATCCTGGGTTATCCTAATTCTGTTACCAAAGTATTCAAATTGCTTCCTCTTGGCAGCTTGTAATATTTTCTCCTTGATCTGGGGAGTCCAGAACCTGGCTATAACATTTCTAGGAGTTTTCTTCTTGGTATCTTTTTCAAGAGGTGATGGGTGAATTATTTCAAGTTCTATTTTGCCCTCTGGTTCTACAATATCAGGGCAATTTTCCTTGAGAATTTCTTGAAGGATGCTTTTTAAGTTCTTTTTTTGATCATGGCTTTTAGGTAGTCAAATAATTTTTAAACTGTCTCTCCTGTATCTATTTTCCAGGTCAGTAGTTTTTCCAGGAGATATTTCACTTTGCCTTGTATTTTTTCATTTCTTTGTATCTGTTTAATAGTATCTTGATTCCTCATAAAGTCATTTGTTTCCATTTGCTCTATTCTAATTCTGAAGGAATTATTCTCTTCAGAATGCTTTTGAGATTTTTTTTCCATGTGGCAAATTCAACTTTTTAAGGCATTCTTCTCCTCATTGGCTTTTTGGGCCTCTTTTTCCATTTGAGTTAATCTGTTTTTTACGGTGTTATTTTCTTCAGTCAGGTTGTTGACTCTCTTTTCATGATTTTCTTACATCATTCTCATTTCTCTTCCCAATTTTTCCTCCATTTCTCTCATTTTGTTTCCAAAGTCCTTTTTAACCTGATCTATGGCTTGTAGACAATCTTGATGTATCTTGTAAGCATTTGGTGTCGGAGTTCTGACTGTGTTGTCTTCCTCTGGTTCCATGCTTTGATCCTTTTTGTCCCCGAAAAAGGATTCTAGAGTTCAGGTACTTTTCTTACTTTATTTCCTTTTCCTACCCATGTTGCCAGTAAATTATTTGTGTTTTTAGCTCTGTGCAACTCTGCTTGCCGAGGGGAAAGCTCTGTCCCAAATCTCTGGGGTTTTCACTGCTGCCAGAGCTATTAGGGGGCTGCTGCAGCCCAAGCAGCTTTGGCTCACTGAAAACACACCGTAGGACCACCACCCAAGGCCACAATCTGGATCTAGGCTGCTCAACTCAGGAGTACTTGGCCTCTGAACAATTGCTGGGCCCCCCCCTGCAATCTGCAGGCCAGGGACTTGATGCAACTGGTTGGAAGTGGCTGCTGCTTTCCCCATGTCCGCTGCTTCCTTGCCCTGGGTGCAGTTTGGCTGGACCACTTTTCTTCCCCAAGTTTAGTTGAATTTCACTGACGTTTCACTTAGTCCTTATTTCTTCTGGCTTGATAAATCTGGAAACTGCCACAGGTGCCACTGATCTTCTGTCCTGGAGGCTCCAGCTGCAGCTTCTCCTGACCACCCTGGGGCCAGGCCACAGTTTCAGGCTGGGCTGGTTTCAGCTCCCAGCCTTCTGTATTGAGCCCTTTGTGCTGAGCTGCCTTCAGTGAAAGATGTGCTTTCTGTATTTTTGTGAGTTTTGGAGCCCTAAAATTTTCTAGAGTCATATTTTATGGGTATTTAAGGTGGCTATGTGGGAGCTGCAAAACCTTGCTGCTTCTACGCTGCTATCTTGGCTCCACCCCCTTGAGTGCCTTTTCTATTCACCTTTTGGGGTGAATAGAACATATAACCTTTACTCTGAGTAGCATGGTCCCTGGAATGCTAAGGTGGCCTTTTGTAAGTGAGTCAATGAGTATAACAATGGGGAGCCAAATCCCCCTTTGCAGTACAGATAGATTCTCTTAATGCTGAATCTGGTCAAAATGAATTTCTAGGTACAGAATAGACAGGAAACCCAATTAGGTCTCCAGTTTCCTGTATTGTCAGAAGTGGTTCCTCTATGCTAGGGATAAATGCTGTGCATTACTAAGTAAAATCCACTGCAATGTAAGATAAACGGGCCTAGGGGGCAGAATTCATCCTTAAGTAGGTTGATATTTCAAGCTGAGTATCCGATTAGATACAGGCATACCCCTTAAATCCTCAGACTAAGAAAATGAGCATTGTCACCCACAAAGAGGAAGAGCTAGAGGAGAGGGGTAGACAGCTCTGAGAGCTGGAGATAGCTTGGCAGCCCAGAGAATGCTCTTGGGGAGGGGACTGACAGTACTTAGTCCTAACAGGATGAGGCAAGTGGTTAGCAGCGCTCCCTGGCAGATGAATGTCTTTTCTCTGAGGACAAGGCTAAATTCAGAAAATCTTATAAATAGGTTGTCCATAAGAATGTGTGTATGTGTATGTGTATGTGTATGTGTATGTCTATGTCTATGTGTATGTCTATGTGTATGTCTATGTCTATGTCTATATCTATATGTATGTCTATATCCATATCTATATCTATATATATATCTACAATCCATCTAAATAAAATTTATCTGCATCTACTCTCAAACAGACAGCAGTTCATCAAGAAAAGGTCTGGGGGGTGGGTATTCATGTTCTTTAAGATCAATATGAGTCAACGGCATGAAAGTCAGCTGAGGAAGCTAATATAATCAC
>JAQQSW010019067.1:0-11121 GCA_028646575.1 Pseudocheirus occidentalis | reverse complement strand
GTTCCTGGCCTGCAGATTGCAGGGGAGCCAAGTGATAATTCAGAGGTTAAGTGCTATTTCCTTAAGCTGCCTGGATCAGGATCGTGGTCATGGGTGGTGGTCCTGGGGTGTGTTTTCAGTGAGCCAAAGCTGGTGGGGGCTGCAGCAGCTTCCTAATAGGTCTGGCAGCTGCAAAAACCTAGCAATTTGGGACAAAGCTTTCTCCTCTGGAAGCAGAGTTCCACAGAGCCAAAAAGGCAAGTAATTGACTGCAATATGAGCAGGCAAAGGAAACAAAGTAAGAACAGCAATCGAACTTTAGATTTCTTTTTTTGGGGACAAAAGGGATCAAAGCATGGAATGGGAGGAAGACAACACAGTCAGAACTCCCACACCAAAAGCTTCCAAGAAAAATATAGACTGGTTACAAACCATAGAGCTGCTTAAGAAGGATTTTGAAAACCAAATAAGAGAAGTGGAGGAAAAATTGGGAGGAGAAATGAGAATGATGCAAGAAAATCATGAAAAGAGAGTCAACATCCTGACTGAAGAAAATAACACCTCAAAAAATAGATTAACTCAAATAGCAATAGAGGCCAGATGGAAAAAGAATCTCAAAAGCTTTCTAAGAGAATAATTCCTTCAGCATTATAGTGAAGCAAGTGGAAACTAATAACATTATGTGAAATCAAGATACTATTAAACAGATAAAAAAAATGAAAAATAGAATTCAATGTGAAATATCTATTTGAAAAAAAACCACTGGCTTGGGAAAAAGATCCAGTAGAGACAATTTAAAACTTATTGGAGTACCTGAAAGCCAGGATCAGAAAAAGAACTTAGAAAGCATCCTTCAAGAAATTCTCAAGGAAAATTGCCCTGATATTTTAGAATCAGAGGGCAAAATAGAACTTGAAAGAATTAACTGATCACCTCTGGAAAAGGATCCCCAAAAGAAAATTCCTAGGAATATTATAGCCAGGTTCTGGAATCCCCAGATCAGGGAGAAAATATTACAAGCTGCCAAGAAGAAACAATTTGAATATCGTGGAAACACATTTAGGATAACCCAGGATCTAGCAGCTTCTACATTAAGGGATAAAAGGGCCTGAAATATGATATTGCAGAGAGAAAGGGAGTTAGCATTGTAACCAAGAATCACGTACCCATCAAAATTGAGAAATATGCCCCCGGGGAAACATATGGTCATTCAATCAGGTGGAGGACTTTCAAGCAATCTTGCTGAAAAAAACAGAACTGAAAAGAAAATTTGACACTCAAATAAAAGAAGCATAAGAAGGTAAAAATGAAAAAGAAATCAAAAGAAACTTATCAAAGTTGAACTATTAACATGCCAACATGAAAAAATGATCATTGTAACTTATGCAACTTTTCTCAGTATGAGGATAGGCAAAGGGGATACAAATGTGTATGTGTGTGGATATAGAGGGCACAGGATCAATTGAAGAGGAAGGGACGATACTCTAAAATGTGAAATTCTGAGATGGGAGAGGAATAGAATGAGAGGAGACAGGGAGAGAGAGAATGAGGTTAATCATCTCCTATAGAAGAGGCTAGGGATAACTGTTACAATGGATGGTAAGAACAGGAAGGCAAAAGGGAAAGGGTCAACCTTACTCTCAGTGAATTTGGCTTAGGGAAGGAATGACATAAACTCTAAACTGCCACACAGGAGAGTAGGGGGGATGGGGATGAGATGTGGGATGATGGAGGGGTGGGGATAAGGTTGCTGGAGGCACACACTTCTGTAAAGGGACAAGGACAGGGTAGAGAATATAACAAGGGGGAGGCAGGATAGGAAGCAGGGACATATAGTCAGTCTCTCACAATATGTCCATTGTGGAGATGTTCTGCATAACTACACATGTACAGCCTATATTGAATTGCTTGTCTTTCCAGTAGGGTGGGTGACAAGGGAGGAAGGGAAAGAATCTAGAATTTAAAGTTCTATTATCAAATGTTAAATATATATGCATATAATAATAATAATACTTATTATTGTTATAGTTATTAACTATACACAACTGGCAATTAAGATATACAGGCAATAGATAGGGAGATCTATCTTGCCCTACCAGGAAGTCAGAGGGGCAAGGGGCAAGAACATAGGAGAGAGCAGTTTGGGGGAAGGGTTATACAGTGGGATGGGGCTGTTTTGGGGTGCTGGGTGTGAGAAAGATGGGGAGAAAAATTGTAACTCAAAATCTCATGGAAATGAATGATATAAACAAGAAAATAAATAAATTTAGAAGAATATTTTAAAAATTAAAATAAAAAAGATGAAATTACCTTAAAAGTAAAAAGAAAGAAAGAAAGAGAAAAGAGAGAGAAAGAGAGAGAGAGAGAGAGAGAAAGGGAGAGAGAAAGGGAGAGAGAAAGGAATCTGCTTCATCCTGCATTCTGAATCCAGAGTTATTTCTCTGTATGAGGCTGACATTTTTTGTGATGTGTCCTTTGGAATTGTTTTTAGTCCATGCATTGCTGAGAAGGGCTATGTCTATCAATATCAGTCCTCACACACTGTAGCTGTTCCTGTGTACTATGTTCTCCTGATTCTGCTGCCCTCACTCAGCAGCAGTTCATGTAAATCTTTCTACGTTTCTCTGAAGACTTCCTGTTCATCATTTCTTATATTAGTATACTGTTACATTCATATACCACCACTTGTTTATCCATTCCCCAATTTACTGGCGTCCCTTCAATTTCCAGTTCTTGGCCATCACAAAAAGAGCTGCTATAAATATTTTGGTACTTACAGGTCCTCCTCCCATTTGGATGATCTCTTTGGGATATAGCCCTAGAAGTGGTATTGGTGGGATAAAGCTATGAACATATTTATAGCCCTTTGGGCATAGTTCCAAATTGCTCTCCAAAATGGTTGGACTTGCTCACAGCTCCACCAACAATGAATCAGTGTTCCAACATTCCCACATTCTCTCCAATATTTATCATTTTCTTCTTTTCTTACATTTTGCCATGTTAGCCAATCTGACAGGTGTGATGTGACACCTCAGAATTGTTTTGATTTGCATCTTTCTCATCAATAGTGATTTAGAGCATTTTTTCATATAACTATAGATAACTTTAATTTCTTCCTCTGAAAACTGTCTGCTCATATCCTTTGACCATTTAGCAATTGGAGAATGACATGTATTTTGGCAAATTTGACTCAGTTCTCTATATATTTTAGAAATGAGGACTTTATCAGAGATATTGGTGGTAAAAATTCTTTCCCAATTTTTGTACTTCCCTCCTAATACGGGTTGCATTGACTTTGTGAAAAAAAAAACTAGTATGGTTTTTAATATGAATGAATGTTGTGTTTTGTCAAAAGCTTTTTCGGCATTTATTGTTAATCATATGATTTCTATTATTTTTGTTATTGATACTAATTATTATACTAATTATAGTAATTCATATACTAATTATACTATTATTTTAGTCAATCATACTTTTTCCAGAATATTGAACTAATCATGCATTTCTGGTACAAATATTACTTTGTATTACTATGTATGTATATGTGTGTATGCATGTATATGTGTGTATATATAGAAATAATTTAATATAAAACATATGTACATACATGTATACATCTACATATTTAACTGTAATTTGATTTCTAGTATTCCATTTTAAAAAATTTTTTGCATCTATATTAATTAGGGAAATTGTTCTATAGTTTTCTTTCTCTATTATTCTTTTCTGCTTTAGGTATCAACACTACATTTGTATATAAAAAGAAATTTAACAGAACTCCTTTGCCTATTTTCACAAGTTTTTTAAAGCATTGGAATGAATTATTCTTAAAATGTTTGCTAGAAATTTACTTGTGAATTCATAGGGACATGGATAATTCTTTTTTTATCCTCCCTTAGGGAGCTCATTGATGACTTCTTCAATTTCTTAAAAACAGGGCTAAGTATTCTGTTTTCTTTTCTGTTAATCTCAACAATTTATACATCTGTAAATATTCATATATTTCACTTAAATTGTTAGCTTTATTGACAAACAACTGGGCAAAATATCTCCTAATTATTTTAATTTCATCTTCAGTGGTTCTGAGTTCACCCTTTTTCATTTATGATCCTAGTAATTTGGATTTGTTCATTCCTTTAAAAAAATCAAAATACTCAATCATTTATCTATTTTGTTGGTTTATTCCTAAAACCAGCTCTTTGTTTTATTCATTAGTTAAATTGTTTTCTTACTTTTAATTTTTTAAATTTCTCCTTTGATTTTCAGGATTTTCAATTTGATGTTTATTTGGAATTTTTAAGTTGTTTTCTTCCTATTCTTTTTTGTTTGTTTTGGTTTTCTTAGTTGCAGCCCCAATTCTTTGATCTTCTATTTCTCTAGTTAGAGATATAAATTTTCCTCTAAGTACTGTTATGGATGCATCTCTTAAATATTGATATGTTGTCTCATTGTTGACATTCTCATTATTGGGTGTATATTGTTTTTTGACACATTTATTTTTAGTGTTCTTCAGTGTTCAATCAATTTTGATTTTTTTCTTTTATTCTTTTTTTTAGGAAGGGGATAGGTTGTGAAGAACTTTATTTATTTATGCTTTTTTTTTTGGAGGGCAATTAGGGTTAAGTGACTTGCCCAAAGTCACATGGCTACTAAGTGTGTAATTGAACTCAGGTCCTCCTGACTCCAGGGCCAGTGCTCTATTCATTGCACCACCTAGCCACTCCTTGATTTATTTTTCCATGGCTTTTTATTGAATGTTATTTTTATTGCTTTATTTTCTGAAAAGGATTAATTTACTGTTTCTGCTTTTCTGCATTTTATAGGGTTTTTATATCCTAACAAGTGGTCAGTTTTTGTGTAAGTACCACGTATCACTGTTAAAAAAGGTTTATTTCTTTGTGTTCCCATTCATTTTTCTCCAGAGGTCTGTCATATCTAACTTTTCTAAAGTTATATTCTTATCTTTAACTCCTTTTGGTTATATTTATCTAGTTCTGAGAGAGGGAAGTTGAGGTTTCCAACTTATATAATTTTGCTTTCTATTTGCTTCTATAATTCAACTTCTTTAAGAATTTGGATGCTATACCATTTAATACATATATGTTTAATCTTCACATTACTCCCTATTAAACCCATTATCAAAATATAGTTTCTCTGCTTATCCTTTTTAACTAGATCTATTTTTGGCTTTCTTTGTATGAGATCATAATTGGCAAACTTTTTTTTCTTCAGCTAAAGCAAAATGGAATCTGTACTAGTACCTTATTTTTATCTGTGTGTCTCTCTGTTTCAAGGGTGTTTTTTGTAAACAACATATTATAAGATTCTGGTTTTTAATTCACTATGGTAACCATTTTTGTTTTATGGGTGTTTATCCCATTCATATTCACATGATTATTGCATATTTCCCTCTATCTTGCTTTTTCCTCCTGTTTATTCTTCTGTCTTTCCTTTTACCTCTCCAGGGTTATACTTCTGACCACTGCTTCCTCCAACTTTGTCCTGCCTCCTATTACCACACTTCTTTTATTTACCTACTTTTCTATTTCTCTGTATGTTAAGATATATTTATATACCCAATCAGGTTTGTACATTATTCCCTGTTTGAGTCATTTCTGATGAGAGTAAGGTTCAGGGGTTGCTTTCCTCCCGTCTTCCCCTTCCACTGTAAATATTATTTTTCATTTCTTTGTTTTGAGATAATTTACCCCATTCTATTCCTCCCTTTTCCATTTCTTCCATTGCATTCCTCTTCACCTTTTAATTTATCTTATTTAATTATTTTAGAGATCAATCCATCATATTCAAGTTACATCTGTGACCCCTGTCTATGTGTATTCCTTCTAACTGCCCTAATAATGATAAAAGTCTTAGGAGTTACAAGTATAATTTTCCTAAATAGAAAAGTAAACAGTTTAAATATATCAAGTTCCTTATGATTTCTATTTCATGATTTCATTTTAATGCTTCTCTTGGGCCTTGTATTTGAAATAGAAATTTTCTATTCAGCTCTGATCTTTTAATCAGGAATGTCTGAAAGTTCTATATTCCATTAAATAAACATTTTGTTGTTGTTGTTGTTGTTTTTAACCTGAAGTATTATACTCAGTTTCCCTTGGTACGTGATTCTTGACTGTAATCCTAGTTTTTTATGCTCTGGAATATCATATTTCAATCCTTCTTCTTCTTTAACATGGAAGCTCCTAAACCTTGTGTTATCCTGATTGTGGCTCCAAGAAATTTAAAATGTTTCTTCTGGCTGGTTGCAAAATTTCCTCCTTGACTGGAATTTGGCTATAATATTCCTGGAAGTTTGTATTTGGGGATATGTTTAAGGAGATGATTGGTGGATTCTTTCCATTTCTATTTAAACTTCTGGTTCCAGAATATCAGGGAAGTTTTCATAATAATGTCTTGAAATAAAATGATGTCTAAGTTCTTTTGTTGGGAATATATGTTCCAAATAATTTTTTTTGTCTTTTAAGTCATTACATATTGTCTTCTCTTTCCCCCCATTCTTTTGGTTTTATTTTAATTTTTTCTTGATATATTTTTTCTTAGCTTCCATTTGCTCAGTTCTAATTTTTAAGGAATTATTTTCTTTAATGAGTTTCTGCACCTACTTTTCCATTTGGGCAATTCTACTTTTTAAGGGATTCTTTTCTTTAGTGAATTTTTGTACATCTTCCCCCCTCACCCCCACCATGGCAAATTGTTTTTTTAAAGAATTATTCTTTTGAGTAGATTTTTGTGCCTCCTTTTCCCTTTTGGCTATTCTGTTTTGTTACTCCTTTAAGAAGTCGTCAACGCTTTCTCTATGATTTTGTTGCATGACTCTCATTTCTTTTCTCTTTTCTTTCTATACTTCTCATTTAAGAATGAATAGAACAGGTGACCCACCAGGCAAGCCCCAAAGACTCAGAGTGGTGGCACAACTTACCAGACAGGCCGTGGAGACCCCACTGAGCACCTAGAGGTCGCCAGAGGAGGCCTGCTGATCTACCAACCTCAAGGGCCACTCCCAGGCCTATCACCACAGGCCAGGGAATGGGTGGGCATCTGATGAAGCTGGGTAAGAGACAAAGGGATGGACCATGGCAGGGGCAGCAACTACTCTTGGAACTACCCATTCACAACATGGAAATTTAAAAACCCTGTATCTGAACTTCCAGGGACCAGGATGACAGTCTGAACCCTGGCTGCTCCAATCTGCCCCTCTAACCCAAAAACACAGTAATTACTGACCCAGAGGAAAATTTTAAGCAGTAAAGGCCTAGGAATCTCAGAGGAAGGGTGTGGCTAAGGTCCTGCCTCAAAACTGGAAGAAAGCAGGCTACAAATGCAAAGACTCTGGAATCCTATTATTGTGAGAGGGAGGAATCAAACTTAGGAGAGAGTATTGACTCCATAATCTCAGCTGAAGTCTTAGCAGGGACTATGACCTGGTCTCATGCACAGAAAACATTCCTATGTGAGCTTAAAAAAGAGGTATAAGATAAAACCAATACCTCTTATAAAAACAAAATTGCAAAATTAGAAAAACATTACAGTGAAGAGAACAGCTCCTTAACTAAAATGTGTGAACTAAAAATGAAATCTGAGCATATGGAAAAGGAGATTCAAAAACTGAGGAGAATAATTTGCTAAAAACTAGAATCAACCAAATTGAAGCCAATGACTCTATGAGGAACCAAGAATCATTCAAACAAAACATCAAGACTGAAAAATTAGAAAAAGAGGTAAAATATCTCAATGGAAAAATAACTGACCTGGAAAATAGATCTAGGAGAGACAATCTGAGAATCATTGGTCTACCAGAAAGTCAAGATGAAAAAATGAATCTGGACAATATTTTCCAAGAGCTCATCAAGGAAAATTACCATGAAATCCTAGAAGCAGAAGGTAAAATAGAACTAAGGAGAGTCCACTGGACACCTCCTGAAAGAGATCTGATATTGAAAAGTCCGCAAAATGTTGTGGCCAAACTCCAGAACAATCAGGTAAAGGAGAAAATACTACAAGTGGCCAGAAAGAAACAATTCAGATATTGCTGAATCACAGTGAGAATCACACAGGGTACAGCAGCCTCAATGCTAAAAGATCAGAGAAACTGGAATGTGATTTTTCTCAAAGCAAAAGAGCTGGGGCTACAACCAAGGATCACCTATGCAGCAAGACTGAGCATAATCTATCAGGTAAGGAGACAGATATTCCATGACATAACAGAATTCCAGACCTTTCTGATGAAAAAGCCAGAGCTCAATGGAAAATTCAATGTCCAATTACAAGACTCAGGAGAGACATAGAAATGTAAATAAGGAAACACACACACACACACACACACACACAAAACATGTTATTTAACAAGAGCAAACTGTTTACATCCCTATATGGGAAGCTGATACCTGTTAATATTGTTAACTCTATACCTATGGCAACATCTAAAAAGGATATAGACAAATAGAGGGCGTGGGTATAAACTATGCAAAATGATGATAAAAATCATTATTAAGGAACTGCAATGGAAGAAGAGGAAAGACTGAAGCAGAAAAGGTTAGATTATGCTATGCAAAGAGGAATAAAAACAACATAGTAGAGGGAAAGATGGGAAAGAGGTAACCATTATATGAGCTTTTCCCTCCCTGATTCTGTTGCAAGGAGGGAATAACTCAACCAGTTAAAGATAGGACCCTATTGAGAAGAGACATAAAACTTATCATAATAGAGGAAAACAGGAGAGGGAGAGGAGCATTGCACGAACTCTATTATTGTCAATCTTGATTCGAGGAAGAAATAACATACAACATTGAGTATAAAAATCAATCATATCCTACAGGCACTATATATATATATAAAAGAATCATTAGGGGAGTACGTCCAATGCTAAGATGTTGGAGTGAGAAACAAACTCCTTGAAGCCATCCCAAATCTCTCTCCAGACAACTTGAAAATGATCTGAAAAATGATCTAAGAGTGGGGAAGCAGTTTACCAGCACAACGGGAAATGTCTGTCTCACTGGGGAAGGAGGGGAACAAGGTCTGGGAACAGTAGGAGCCAGATTCACATCAGGGGGCCTACAGCAAGGATCCAAGCCCTTGGCAATCTAGGAGTAAAATCTCATCTTCTAGAAATCCAAGAGTCTGTGCAGCACTACAAGGTGCCACCCCAGTGGTCCCACCTCCCAGCATAGGCCACCAGCAGTAAGGCCTTCACACTGTTGACTAGTAGTAAGACCCCACCACTGGGGCTAGCCAATAGTGAGACTCCACTCCTGGGGCCTTCCAACAAAGGGGCAACCTAGGAGCAGGATACTGCCTCTGGGGAAAACCACCAGGGAAACCTTACACTCAGGAGAAGCTAGAAGGGAGGACCCATCCCCAAGTGCAAGTCAGAATGGAAGCCTTCCCTCCAGTGCAAGCAAGCAGCTACAGGGGTTGGGAACCAGTGGCATCCAGGCCACATGTGACTTTCTAGGTACTTGGGTGCAGCCTTTTGACTGAGTCCAAGTTTTAAAGAACAAAACCTTTTATTAAGGGGATTTGTTCTGGGACCTTTGAATATAAAGGGCTGCACTTGGGGACTTAGAAAAATGTGGCCTTGAAGTCATAGATTCCCACCCTCTAAGCCTTGAAGCTCAGTGAAAATCAATATTGAGACCTTAAGTCCCAGCACAAAGAGCTTGGGACAGTACAATACCATAGTCCAACTTGTACATAAAAACACTAAGTCACAAAATAGAAAAAAAAATTAGTAAAAAACAAACAAGCATGAAAAGGAAAGAACTTGACTATAGAAAGTTACTATGGTGACAGGAAGAATTAAAGCACAAACTCAGAAAGGGAAAACAGTGTCAAAATGACTCTGTGTGAAGCCACAAAAAATGCAATTTGGAATAGAATAAAGGGATTGAACAAAAAACAAATTAGAGAAGTAGAAGAAAGATTGGGAAAAGAAATGAGAGCAATGCAAGACAATCATGAAAAAATTATTGACAGAATGGAAAAAGATATACAAAACTTCACCAACAAAAATAACTTCCTAAAAAATAGAACTGACCAAATGGAAAAGGAAGTACAAAAGCTCACTGAAGAAAATAATTTCTTTCTTTCTTTCTTTCTTTCTTCTTTCTTTTGTTTTTTCTTTATCTTTCTCATTTTTTACTTTATATAAATAATTTTTATTTGTTTTCTTGTTTACATCATTAATTTTCATGAGATTTGGGAATTACAAATTTTCTACCGTGTTTCCCCTACCCCAACCCCAAAACAGCAACCCCACTGTAAAAACCCTTCCCTTATCTGCTCTCTAACTTTCTGGAAGGGCAAGGAGGGTCTCCCTACCCCAGCCCCTGTATATCTTAACTTCTAGTTGCAGGTATTGCAGAGCTTTACATTCTAGATTCTTTTGATTCCTCCCTTGTCCCCCACCGCCATTTTCAATACAGGCTGTGGATGTGTGATTATACAGGACATCTTCATAGTGGACATATTGTGACAGTGATCATATGTCCCTTCTTCCTGTCTCTCCCGCCTTTGTTCTGTTCTCTACCCTGTCCCTGTCCCTTTACTGAAGTGTGTGCTTCCAGCATCCCTTGACCAGACCGTGCCCTCCCATCCGTCATCCCCCTCGCATCCCCATGCCTACTACTCTCCTGTGTGGCATGATGCCCAGTTTAGAGATTGTGCCATTTGTTCCCTAAGCCAAATTGACTGAGAGTAATTGAAACTAAAGTTGTAACAGTTATCCCTTGCCTCTTCTATATGGGATGATTAACTCCATTTTGTGTCTCCCTGTCTCCTCTCATTCTAGTCCTCTCCCACCTCAAAATTTTGCCTTTATAAAGTATGATCCCTTCATATTCAATTGATCCTATACCCTCTTTGTACACATATACACACATGCTCAGATATGTATTCATGTGCATATATAGTCTCCTATATAGACATATGTGTAAGTGTACATATATATATTTGTATTCCCTTCATCTATCCTCATAGTAAGAAAAGTTTTGTAAGTTACTATTATCATTTTTCCATATTGATATGTAAATAATTCAAACTTGATAAGTCCCTTATGATTTTTTCCCATGTTTACCTTCTCATGCTTCTTGTATCTGATTGTCAAATTTTCTATTCAGTTCT
>JAQQSW010019066.1:0-11122 GCA_028646575.1 Pseudocheirus occidentalis | reverse complement strand
TTGGATACCTTGGCAATAACTTCCCTTAATGCCAATAGTCTTCTTTGATTTTTCCCTTCTGCTTCTGCTCATCCCTTAAAAGAGGCACTATAGTATCCCCAAAGATTATGCTAGCAGACCATTCATAGAATACATAGCAAAAAGTGAATTCAAGGCAGTTCATAGGATCATCCAAAGGTGAGTACTTTGTAAACCTTAAAGCACTATAAAAATATGTGTCATCATTATTGTTATTACTTGGCAGGGATTGGGTCATTCCTGGAAGCACTCTACAATTATTATTATTTTTTTTTTTTTGCTTTTGGGAGGGCAGTTGGGGTTAAGTAACTTGCCCAAGGTCACACAGCTAGTTTTTTTTGTGTGTGTTAAGTGTCTGAGGCCGGATTTGAACTCAGGTACTCCTGACTCCAGGGCCGGTGCTCTATTCACTGCGCCACCTAGCCGCCCCTACAATTATTATTTTTAATGAGGCAATCAGAGTTAAGTGACTTATCCAGGGTCACATAGCTTGTAATTGTCAAACATCTGAGGTCATATTTGAACTCAGGGCCTCCTGACTCCAGAGCTAATGCTCTATCCCCTATAGCACCTACCTGCCCCCCACTCTGCAAATATTAATCAAAGTCAACCTGAATCAACTGTTAGATGTCTAGAATGTTGTTGGCTTCTTACAAGATCCAGCAGGCTTTTACACACACCTTCGCATTTGGCCTCCTAGAACCTATGAAGGCTGTGTAACTATAAATGCATTCACTGAGTACTTTTGGTTTACATTCACTGATTACAACATAATGAGCTACTAGCATAATCTTTTGGGGGCCATGAAATCTATTGTACGGCCTCATTCATTAATAGGGCAGACTCTAAAGGGGAAAACAAAGAAGCTTCTCTTGTTATTAAGGCTATGGAAAACATCATGATTCAAGGACTAATTAAACTCAAGAGGGGGTATCTTCAACTGTTTGAAGGGCTTCACTCTGCTTCAGTCAGTGTGTGTGTGTGTGTGTGTGTGTGTGTGTGTGTGTGTGTGTGTGTGTTAGCTTTCACATTTATTGTTATTAATGTTATTAAGGCTCAGATTTATTCTACTAAATCCCAGAAGGCAGAGCTAGGAAAGAGTAATAGAAGTGGAAAGTGACTTTCCACTTGATTTAGACTTGATGTAGCTAACTTAGTAAAACACGCCACCTGGGTCATGAGGTCTTTCTCACTGAAAGTCTTTAGGGAAAGGGTAGATAACCAATGCCCGGTATGTTGTTAAGAAAATTCTTTACAGATAAAATTTACAATAAATAATAATAATTTTATTATAATAATAATTCTAAGGTCACCAAGGTCTCTTGCAGTTCTATAATTCTTAGTTTAGACCATACTTTTTCTTGGACTCCTGGACATAGTCCAAACCAGAGTCAGAGACAGAGCTATCAAACTACAGGACTCAGGGTCAATAATGTAGTATCATTGTGACACTGTCTGGGCACAGAGACTTGGACCATATGATTCACCAGTTTGCATAATCCAAGCATTAGAAGGAATATCACCGGCTCTCTTAGTCTAAGCTGCATCTGCACAGCAATTTTCTCTGCTGTATCCCAAATAATGCTACCCACCCAAAGAAAGGAAGAATACACAGACACACAGTTGGATACAGAAATACATTTCACTTAACAGGGAAATAGGAGGGAATGAGAAGTAGGTAGGAGATATTACAGTGAGGATACATTAAGGGAAGGACTCTAAGCAAAACAAATTCTAAGGATGTATAAAAATATGGCTGTCTTTGAGGTGGCAAAGAATGAGGATCTGAGAGGGTGTCCATCAACTGGGGAATGACTAAGCAAGTTATGATGTATAAATGTGATGAAATACTATTGGGCTGTAAGAAGTGATGAAGAGGATGGTTTCAGAGAAACCTGGAAAGATTTGTATGAATTGATACAAAATGAAGTCAACAGAACCAGAGCAATTTACATAATGTCAACAATATTATAAAGACAACTTAGAAAGACTTAGGAACTCTGACTGGTGTAATGATTCCAGAGCATTACTGATGAAGCTTACTACTATCTACTTCCTGATGGAGAGGTGATAAACTTGAAGTGCAAAATGAGGTATACATACATATATACAAAAATATATGTAAACCATATATATATATATATACATATACATGTATGTAAAACATATATGCATATATATGTTGAATGCACAAATCTGTTGTGCTTGACTATAAATGTTTATAACAGGGAGAGATTACTTTTTTTTTTCTTTCATTTTTAATTGAGGAGGTGAAGTAGGAGAAAGAAAAGGTAGATTTTTAATTGAAAAAAAAATCAAATTTAATTTAAGAAAAAATACTACCCACCTGCTGACAGAGAGGTGATGGATTAACATGCAGAATGAGATATATATATATTTTGGGACATAGCCAATAGAAGAATTTGTTTTGTTGATGATGTATATTTGTTAGAAAGGTTGTTTTTCCTTTTTTTCTGTTGGGAGATGAGGAGAGAAAATTATTAATGCTTATAATTTTCATAAAAACTGACTTTAAAAAATCCATTTTTTTTTCCTTAATAAAATGAAAAGTTCTGCTGGGTTGCCTTGTTTTTGTGGTGCTGGCCCTGGCTTGTTAAAGGCTGTGTCAGTAAGCTACAAGCTTGGCCAAGTCATACAAAACTGGAAGGGCCTAATAATGTACACTGATCAGCCTAAGTTTAGGGAAACTCGTTAGCCTTTAATGATCATGTAATCATGTAATAATTCTTGGCACAGACAGGAGACTCAGAGATGCTCATGAAAGAAACCAAGGTGTGGCGAGGTTGCAGCCCACATTGGTGGGGGTAGTAGCTATCTAAATGAAACCATGACTCTTTAGAGAGATGTGGAGGGTAAGTGGGATCTTGGGCAGAGAGGACACTGGGTCACAGCAAGGAGAGATGCTGAAAACAAGTAGGAAAGTACAAAAGAGAGAGCTTCTTGTGATTTAGTCCTGTCCCATTCTCTGTGAGCATATTTGGGATATTTTTGGCAAAGATACCCGAGTGGTTTACCATTTCTTTCTCCAGCTCATTTTACAGATGAGGAAACTGAAGCAAACAGGGTTAACTGACTTGCCCAAAGTCACCCAGCTAGTATGTGCCTGAAGTCAGATTTAGACTCAGGAGAATGAGTCTTCCTGTATTCTCACTGTACCACCTACCCACTCTGAGGAAGAAAACTATGGGATTGCAAAGTCAAATCCTAGCCTGTGACGGTGGGAAAGAGTAATAACCCCATTTTATAGATGAGAAAACAGGCTCAGAGAGTTGAGGCGATTGCACAGTTATTAACAAGAGACAAAACTGAGACATGTAATTTTATGGATCCCTTTTTCATGTTCTTTCCCATATTACACCACATCACTTCTGTTAAGGTTTTGAAAAATCCCTTTATGCTGCACATATTTTTTAGGTTTTGGAAAAATGTTAAATAACCTTAATTTGGTGTTCAGAAACACAAGGTGAAGAGCTAGCAGGAACCTTAGAAACACTAAGATCCCCAAAGCAAAAGGACTTCCCCAAGGTCACACAAGTACTAAGTAGGCCAGCTGGGATTTGAACGCAGGTCCTCCGATTCCATTGCTAACACTAATTCCACTATCCCACATCATCTTCCATCTTAATAAAGGATTAATGTTAATTTCTTCCCTCTGCCTGCCAGCGGTCTGTGTGATCAAATAGAGATGTTGACACTATAATACTCTCTTGCCTGAAATGATTAAGCTATAGAACCTCTTCTAGAACATAATATACTTGGGAAAATACTTCCACGTGTCAAAAATCTATCACATTGTTTGCTCTCTGAATCAATCCATTAACTTTTGCAAACCATTTTATGTTTGCCTCGTTGTAAATTCAGAAAAGGAGAGTCGTTTTGCCCAAACTGGATACTTCTGAATTTCCTGCAAGTTTGGGAGAAAGTAGATTATTGTCTCTGTGGTCTCAGTGAAATCACTTCACTCCTTTGAATATCCATTTTCTCCTCTCCATAAGATGAGCAGGGTGGGCCAGAAGAACTCTGAGATCCCTTCCAGCTCAAATATCTATTTAAAGATACTTGGCAAAATAAAGCCATCTCTTTAAGCAATCTCTGTCTGAGATTTCATTTAATTAGATTATAAAGAAGTCACCATTTCTTTTCCAATTAGTTCACTTATCATACTAAGCTCCATTGCTGCATGGGATGGGGTGGGGTGGGGGGAGGAGACTCCAACTCAAATTGGCAAGAAAGTACAACTTCTGTAATAAGCCCTGGGGGACAACAGTTCAATAATAAAATTGTGGTATTCTGTGGCATCTTACTCTTTAAAAATAGCCTAGCCGTTCCTTGAAATATATTTTAGCCAGAGAATTAAAATGAGCATGTAGCTCCAAGACTCATTATGACACAGTAAACAATCCCTTTTAGAAGCTGGAGGTTCCTTCCTTCTGGCAGTGGGGGAAGGGCATTGCTCTAAGAAGAAAAAATATCAGAGAGTATCTCTAGTCCAAGGCTCAGTGCAGCAATCAATAGCTCAGCCCCATGTAAGAACTACACTGTTTGTGAATGACTGTTCCTGAGGAAGTAGGGGAGAAGGATTATGGACTTATTGGGGGAAGTAGGAAACATTTAAAGAACTGAGAAAGATGTTCAAAGGTGTTCCTACTGGTACTGAAGAGGTAGAGGGGATTTGGTAACCATCGTGTTGACTGAGATGGAGGTCTTAAAGGGGAAAAGATTAGATTCGTTCCTAAGGGGTTGTAGCAGTGGGTGGGATTGGACTGACTGTCCTCTTATTTCCTTCCTTTGTTCAAAGAAGCTCCCTTGAGGGATGAGTTCTAATTTTCCAAAGTTACAACTGATTGAACCCAGACAGAAAATTCCTTTGTGCTTCATTCTTTCTAATAAATAAGTTATTTTTCCACTCTTTGCTGGTACTACTAATCAGAGATCTATAAATAAAGAGCATCTAATCTAACCTTCTCTTTTTACAGATGGAGAAACTGAGGATCAGAGATGTTAAGTGAGTTTCTGAATGTTGCACAGGTAATTAGTTACAGAAGCAAAATTTGAACTTGATTCCTCTAATTCCAGTGCGAACATTCTTTCCACTAAATCCTGCTGCCTTTCTCCTTAGGGAAGGATTTACAATACTTGCATCTCATATAATTTAGTACATTATGGCCATAAAGTGCCTGCCTCTTAGATATCCTCTTATTCGATAGACACCACAACTCTAGAAGTAGCTGGATCAGGCATCCATTATCCCCATTTCATTATTATTTTCCATTTTATTATTTTATGGGTGAGGACATGAAAGCTCGGAGTGGTCCCCCTGGCAGGCTTAGAAACCCTGCCTTCCACTTACAGCATCTTTCTACAACCCCACATTGCAATCAGACTCTGTTTCTATTTATAGTGAATAACACCTGGAGGTCTTCTAAGCTGAGGCAAATTTGCTTTTTTGGTTGGGAATAGATTCAGACAAGGCAGTCAGCACTTTCAACTGTACCGAAACCACTCATCCCTGAGATTCTTCAGAGCACCACAAATGAGCTTGTACTTTGACTTAATTATTTAACAGCAAATAGACATAAGGAGACATATTGCCCAACTGGGAGGTTGTGGGGGTGACTGCAGGGGAGGCAGTGGGGGAAGTGTTACTTCAGTACAAAGCTCTTTCTAGTGAATGAGTTGTAATAATAAATTATTCTGCAGTAGAAGAAGAAATGTGAATAGAAGAATGTAGATGGGTATCACCTGAATATCAGTAACATCATCACCCAGCTACAGAAACAAACATTGGGCAGATTCTTATTTAAAACTGCTTCATTCCCTGGCTTGCCATCTCTAAAGATAAGATTAGTGGATGAAGATGGTTCAATCCACAAGTAACTTAGAGTAGTGGAGAATTGCCTGAGATTCGGAGGTCTAGTAATTGGCTCATGGACAACTGACAAGTAGCAGAGGCAGCTTTTGAACTCAGATCATCCTGGCCTTGAATCTAGCACCTTATTCATCACACTGCTGTAAAGGCTCTCCAAAGCACTCCTAGGTTACAGACTTGCCTTTGTTCAGATCTGGTTGTTTTGATTAATATCTCAGTGGTTTCCATTATAAGTTATAACATAGCTTGAAATCAGAATAGTTTCCTTTCAGAAGAAATCTTTCATCTGTTTCCCTTCAAGATCCCTAATTTAGCCAGTTTTGCATTTGCTAGCATTTGCGTACATGCATGTATGCTGTCTCATAAATGTTTTCTCTTTCAAGTTTCTCCAGGGAGTGGACAGACTCCTTTTCTGTCATGACAGAGTCTCAGGCTCTGCTTACAAGAGAAGCAGCACGACTAGAGGTATATTTAGAAAAGAGTTTCTATTGATTTATCAGGTTCCATGAGCTTGTATTTTAAAAAAATAGATAGATAGATAACTATTTTAGTGTAATTGGTTTCCTTAATAATCCAATGGATTTTATTTTATGCATTATTCTGAGAAGTTTTTTAGCTCTACCAGACGACCAAAGGGGTCCATGACACAAAAGAGGTTAAAAAAAAACTCTGGCATAGAGTATGGACCAAGTGGAATGGCAAACCCTGGTGGAATGGATATTAGCATGGCCTGAGGAGTCAGGAAGTTGGGTTATTATCCCAGATTTGCCATTCTCTACTAGTATAACCTTGGATTTTTTCCTCCCTGAGCTTCACTTTCTTCTGTTGAAGCTGATGGTTGGACTAGATGATGCTCAAGACCTCTTCTAACTTGAAGTATCTATAACAAGTCTTTCTTTATAATTGCCTTTGAAATCTGATGCAGACTCTTTAGAATCTTCTCCATAGTAGCAAGTCTTTCTCCTTTCAAAGTTTATTTGATTTCTGTAAAGGATCATAAGTAATTGGAAGCCCAAATCTGTTAAATCTGTTGGATGATTGAGCTGAGGAATACTTGCTGTGGCTAGCAAGTCTGGGCCTAGCTACCAGCTGAGTGAAATAAAGGGACAGAGAGAGAGAGCTTCTAGCTGAATAAGAAAGAGGGAGAGAGATGGGGTTGTATTCCATAGTCTGTTTATTGCAGACCTATTTCATACAGAGCCAAAGATACATGGAAGATACAAGGTTTATATACCCTTAGCAGAATGCAAGGAACCACCCTTGGTCTCGATCTTTCTCTATCCCAACCCAAAGCCAATCACTCCTTAAGCTCTTTATCCTGGGACCACGTCCAGAGGCACAAACAGGGTGTTACAATCAAGACTTGTAAATTAACTCAGTACTTTCTTTAGATATTCATGAAACCAATGAGAGCATCCACCCAACAAGATTATACTTTCCTTGCATATCTGCCTAATGACCTTTGTAGAACTGGGGAGCTAATGTGGCCAAGCACCTTGAAAGTCTTGGCCCACAACATCACTGGTTTTTTGTTTAAAACAACAACAGACCTGAAGTTTGACTCTAAAGCAGGGCAGCAAACTACAGCCAATGAACCAAACTCAGCCCTCTAGGGGTTTTTGTACATTATGTAAAGACCATTCTTAGTTCACCAGACTGTGTAGAAAAAAGCTGTGGATTGTATTTGGCCCATGAATAGTTGTTTGCCAACTCTTTCTCTAAAGGAATGAGATTGATACTCTTATGTGACCCACGAACTTGGCCTAAAGTTGATTCCCAAAGACAAATTTTAAAAGTATTTTGAATATTGGCGGCATCTTTGGAATAAGCATATAGATTCATCAGGTCACAACTTGGAAGAGATCAACACTCATGGGAATACACCATTCCTAAACTTAAAATATAACTTCAGCTCTACCTACTAAAATTCCACCTGGCTCAAAAGCATTATTGAAATTTTCCCTGACTTTTCCCACCCCCACATCCCCATCAGAAAGGGTCTTCTGGAATCCTGCATAGTATTATATTTGTATCTCTCTCATGCACCTATCATGGTCCATTTTGTGCTGTAGTTATTTGTTTAAGAATTTTCCACCCTGACTTCCTGAGTACAGAGTCCTTAGGAGGTGCATAATAATAATACCTTGTAAAGAGGTTACAGATATGCCTGAAGCTGGGGACCCGGAAACCACAGAGAAGAATCTTAATGATGCCCCATTCAGGAGCTGGCCCAAGGGGCTTCAGCAGAGTGACTTTCTCAATCCAGGGGCTGCACCCTACAAAAAGCAGCAGGTAAGACATCAGGAGAAGACACAGGACACCCAGTGGTACCAGGGGTGTTAGTTGTCCATCCATTGTATTCTCTTTGAGCAGCCCCCTCATACTTGGTTTCTGTATTTGATTATTCTTCTCATTGATGATATGTATTTCATGGAAGAATGCGCCTTAGATTTATTGGAGATATATCTTTTTTTCTTTTTTTTCTTTTTTTTTTTAACTAGGCCATTTTATTAAATGTGTACTTGAGCAAAAAAACAAACAAACATATTCTAGGACCAGCTGATGTTTGGTCTTGCTCTTTACCACCTTTATGTTTGACCCCAACTGAAATCCTGACCAAGGATAATACTGCGTACTTTTAGGAAGAATAGGACAAATACCCTAGAACTAAAGGGAGTTTTTGCTTTCAGGTCTACCATTTCCTGAGTAATATCAAGCTCTTGCCAACTTAACTCAGCTCTTCAGTTAAACTCTTTCTTTGTATACTGCCAAGAACTTTTGTTACAGGAAGTTGTTGTCAATAGGGGCAGGGAGGGGAGAAAAATCCCCTCCCCCTCTTGCTGCTCTCTCCAAGAAAAAAGGAAAAGTGTAGAGCAAATACAGTAGCTGAGTTCTTTCTTTAGGGATTACTTACTTAGGGTGGGGCCAGCATGCTTTTTGTCTAGCTATGGAGCATAGCTGATTTTCTCAGCCAATCTTTAGAAGCTATCTAGGGTTCATCAGTTGCCTTTTTCCAAAGGTCAACAACAGTATAATTTCATCAGGCTAATTGAGGAGCTTTTCCACACATTGTTACTGGTTGTTTAGGAAAACTTCCTTATACTCCATTATTTAAATATTTAGGAAATTCCCCAAGTTGTTCAGTGACTGACTCACTTTCTTTATACAACTGTACTACAAGAACAAGGTGAATCTATGATCATGTCTCAAAATAATTTCGATGGTAATAACTTCATTTCCCTTTTAATTTCTTAATACTTTCAATCTTAAAAACTCTATATCAGAATTTCCTCTTTTTTCTTTCCTTCTTACTTTTGTATTTTACTAAGTGATAACATCATGCTAATAAGGTTTCCCGGTTCACAAACCCTCTATAAAGATTTATGTCACCTTTTTTAGAAGATTAACTCTCGAAAATTCCATTTAGGAATTTAAATCACAGTTTTAGTGTTCCAAATCTATATTTGACTAGCCATGAGGGTCAAAGGCTCATGATTTACTTGCACTATACAGGTACTCCAGTGGTGCAAAAGAATCAATTAAAATGGACAACATGTGAAAGATGGGAGATTTTCTGGCCATGAGGAAACTTCCAGTATGAGAATTCCCTTCCCCAAAGTAGATTTCAAACCTTCTGTGACTTAGATAAATTCTAGAGAATTCTTTTCTTAATTAATTTATTTATTTTTAGTTTTCAACATTCACTTCCATAAGAGTTTTAGTTTTAAATTTTGCCCCCTTTTCTCTCCTCCCCCCTTCCCAAGACAGTGTGCAATCTGATATAGGCTCTACTTGTACATTCATATTAAACATTTTCACATTAGTCATATTGTAAAGAAGAATGAGAACTAATGGGAGAAACCATGAGAAAGAAAAAAAACAAAACAACAAAAGAAAAGGAGAGCAAATAGTATACTTCCATCTGCATTCAGACTCTTGAAGTTCTTTCTCTGGGTATGGATAGCGTTTTCCATCATAAGTCTTCTCGAGCTTAGATTTTTGCATTGCTGAAAAGAGCAAATCTATACAAGTCAGTCATTGCACAATGTGGCTGTTACTGCGTACAATGTTCTCCTGGTTCTGCTCATTTCATTCAGCATCAGTTCATATAAGTCTTTCCAAGTTTTTCTGAAGTCTTCCTGCTCATCATTTCTTATAGCACAATAGTATTCCATTATATTCATATACCACAACATATTCAACCATTACCCAATTGATGAACATCCCCTCAATTTCCAATTCTTTGGATAGCTGCTATAAATATTTTTGTACATTTGGGTCTTTTTCCCATTTTTATGATCTCCTTGGGACACAGATCTAGAAGTGGTATTGCTGGGTCAAAGGGTATGCGGAGTTTTATAGCCCTTTGGGCATAGTTCCAAATTACTCTGCAGAATGGTTGGATTAGTTCGCAACTCTATCAACAATGCATTAGTGTTCCAATTTTCCCATATTTTCTCCAAAATTTATCATTTTCCTGTTTCATCATATTAGCCAATCTGATAAATGTGAATTTCTAGAGAATTCTTGAGGCACAAAGATGTTAATGACTTACTGGGGTATCACAGCTACCAAGTGTCAGAAATGGGATTTTAAACAGAGTTTTCCTAACTTATTCCCTGTACTCTAATCACTGTACCATAATTCCTCTACTATAGGTACCACCACACTGATATAATAAGTTCCTACAAGTAAATTGAGTGAGAAAGGCATTGTGATGTGGTAGAAAGAATATTGGAATTAAGAGTGAAAACACCTGGGTTATTATCCTGGACTGACCATTAACTAGGTGTATGACCTTGGGCAAATCACTAGATTCTCCAAGTTTCAGTTTCCTCATCAACAAAATTAAGAATTTGGATTACACAGAAAAAGGATTACTCTTGAGTTGTTTGATCCCTGTAGCAGCAAGCACCCTAGCATATCCAGGATAGGGCTAGCACAGATTCTTTGATCTGTTTTTCTAAAGGAAAGCAACTCAAAAAGGGTTAACAATCGTACTTTAATCAATCAAACACATATCATTTACCTACTTCTGGGGAATAAGTCAGCACCCTGAACTTCAGAGAATACAAACAGAAGTTACAAGCAGACAAAAATACAGAGAAAAATAACACAATTCAGCAGACAGGGCTTCTAGCTGTCTGAACTAAATTACATCCATACCTAGTTAGTCACCAGAGAGAGAAGCACCAACATCTGGGTTTTCAAAGC